>JAQQZZ010013645.1:0-11446 GCA_030265115.1 Mopalia vespertina | reverse complement strand
TGTTGCAGCAATGTTGCCATTTGGTAATACATAGCTGAACATTTCAGTCACACATGACAAAACTATCCATGGAACTTTCCACTCAGAAGAAACTCTTGCTTTTTAGCACTGATTAACATCAAAATTTGAAGTCACTTTATGTTTCTCCAATATGAACATTAGAGTAAAGAATGATATAACAGATTTGATTATTTAATCTCCATACACCAATGATTAGAAAAAAGTATATTTTATGTCACTAGCATATGTTTGAAATTTTAACACTGATGCACCATTATCATGGAATGGCTGTTATACAGATTTATTTCCCCATTTCAGATTAATAAGTTGTATACAAAATATGCTGCATCTCAGAAATGCAGCTTTAGGAATAGGTGACTATCAAATCTTCTCAAAGGAATTAACTTAGTACATGTATCTGCAGCTATATAAAATAATACTATTATGAATTATAACACAAGGTAGTACGACTCTAGTGGCGTCTCTAATATCGTAATATAAGCTGACATGTGTATGCAAATAACACTTGGCAGGATAAAAGCTTAAAAGTAGTCAAATACATTTGTTTAAAGCTCTGAATTCCGTAACCCCGCAGGCCTTTTGGACACCCTCTGTTAGGCCTGAAGACATCAGTAAACAGGAGACTATTGTAGCAATGTCAAGAGAGCCAACCAGCATTATTGCAAGCTACAGTAAAAGTACTTCAAACGCAGCCTACCTGTTATTTCTGGGGAGAGATGTGTAGCTTCTGGAGAGTGACGGACAGCTGGAGCTGGGTGTGGTCCTCTGTAACCAGGGATCAGTCCTGTATAAATCCTCTGTACCAGTATCTTCAGGACTTGATCTACTTTGGGCCATTCTTACACGATCATAACAAAACCATTGTCTGAATCATAGTGCAAAAAAAAAAATCACACCTTGAGTTGTATAAACACTTCTGACATACACTGACCTCATGCAGTTAATACCGGCTAATCCAACCAGTATATATGTGTTCTAAAAGAAATTAAAACCCACCAAATAGGCTGGGGTAAAGTTAAACGGTGCAACAAAAAAAACAACAACAACTTTGTGTTCTAACTTCAGGCCAGTGCTGTTGGGGAGAACGGACCGATCGGGGTCTCCCCATGGTTATGCAGGGCTGTGCTGTTGTGGAGAACGGACCGAACTGGGTCTTCCCATGGTTATGCAAACTTATTTTAGGATGACTGATTTATAGGTTTCCCAAATTGTTTGCAGTGTTCTTCTAAATTTGCATTTTGCTACTAATTTTTACAAATTTTGTCAATACAACCATCAATGAAGTTTTTTATTTTAAAGCAATTTTGCTTTATTTTTCATAAATGTACATTTATGTATTTAAAAATCAGCCATGCAGTGGCAAATGCAAATATAAGGTTATCTCACAAAATTTAAGAGGACCGATTTTAAGGTAATGCCTGAAAAGATTACAGCAGAGTTGGTCTACAGGACTTGACATTTCCTTTGAAGGATGACTCACACATTCCCCACTATGTATTAAAAGATGCAATCTTGTTTACATTTGGACAAAATTATTTGTAGGCAAAATGAAATAAGAAGAATTTATAGATGAAGCTCTACAGCGATCCTGTAGGTGAACCTTTGAAGAGGCCTAAACTTGTTATTAAAGTGAGAGCCTCCAAATGGAAAATAGAATCAGCTGCATCATCAATGCAGTATAGTCTGCATCAACAGATACCTAGATCGGTAACAGGGCAAAACGCCCGCCAGTGATAACGCCCGTTGCCAAAACGCCCGAATAAATGTTGATAACGCCCGAAAGCAGAGGCAAAATGCCTGCTATATTGTGTCGATTTAACTGCACACTAATCTTTTTGAAACAAAAGTCCAGGAATAGACAATGTCCTTAATGAATATTTAATAGAATACAAAGATATATTTACAGACATAATCGTAGTACTTTTTAATAGAATATTTAATAGCAGTAATTTTCCGACAGAATGGTGTAAAGGTGTGATAGTCCCAGTATTTAAGAAGGGGATGTTAGTGATGTTAATAATTACAGGGGAATAACCCTCCGTAGTCATTTAGGTAAACTGTTTACTGCGGTATTTAATAATAGATTGGTAGCATGGAGTAAAACTAATGACATATTCTTAATTCGGATTTCAACCGGGTTTAGGGGTCTACTTTTTTATGTTCTTAAGCTAGTACAAAGCTCATTATATCAGAGTCTATACTACTAATCATATTTACACCTTATCATTACATAAAAGTAGAGGTTAAAATTCTCTATTTTCTTTATTTTTAAAATATGTGTAGGATTAATACGTATTCATCCATTTATAGAGGGGTATTGTTGTCAAATCTAAATAAAATCAGTTCTAGAATACTGATCTATAGTTTTTATTTGCATTTATTTAACTCTCATGAATATTTACATTTATACATAATATATACAAAACATTATGCATTATTTCTAGTCTTATATAGGTATGATGATCTGTTCTTCTTAAAACTGTCACACCTTCACTCGGTTGAGTTTATTGTGTTCTAATCAGAGAGGTGTTAATCCGATAATCCCCTCATCCAAGCCTAATACTTTGAGGTATTAAAATACCGCCTTGAATTAAGCTATATCATAACCCCCTGTGTTGGCAAATAAATGAAGCCATTCAAAAGTAAAAACAAACAATAAGATAACATTATGATTATGATTCATCTTATTTTTAATGGCATAAATAAACAAAAACGTCAAATAATTGTACACAAATTGACCGATCTCATACATATTTTTCTTACATGGTTGAAGTTTTTTTGTTACAAATTTCAAGTCTTTTTGAACAAGTATTTTAACTAAAATAACGCCATAGAGTTTTTATAAATTTAAGTAGGCTTTTGCACAGTTTGTTTTCCATGTTTACTGTTTAGCTCAAAGACATAGCAATTGATCTGTTGGTCTTTTGTTAATTGGCTTGTGATAATAGCCAGCAGGTAGTCCGTTCAGTTACGATAATCACGTTAATTCCCTACGCCTGCTGATACACATATTCTTTATGCCCAATAAAAATATGTTCTAAAACATATACTTTTAAGAAAGACTTCCAAGATTGCAAATATAATGTTTTATTATGATTCATCTTATTTTAAAAATGCCATAAACAAACAAAAACGTCAAATAATTGTACAAAAATATATATACGTCAATGAGCTTTAGCATGATTTACCCACGATTCCACATCCATCATGTTCTTCGAGGTTTCTCTTTTTCTCGCTAGAGGGCGCTTTTTTAGCAAGCAGCGCTGGCCTAGTCACAATGCCATTGAGACTGGGTAATGGCTGGTTTCATACCTGTGCTTGTGTAAACATGAAATCGACAAAATTATGAGGTTGTTTAATCATATGTTGTCTTGACATATGTTATTGTTATATTGCATATTGTAATTCTGGTGATGCTTAGACTTGAAAACAGATTATTGTTATATATAGGAAAATAAAGGATGTGATTGACAGGCCGCGAAATCCATACAAAGGAAGCATACAAACAACAACAAGCGGGCGTTTTTGCCTCCACAAGCGGGTGTTTTTGCCTCCACAAGCAAAAACACTTTGTGTTTCCACTAGCGGGCGTTAGAGCTGGCGGGCGTTTTGACTGGCAATCGAAGGCCCTACCTCTCGTGCCTCTCTTTCAGATTGCCGCCCAGCGCATAATTTGTTCATCTTCATTGATTTCCAAATGTCACAGAAAACTTCATATCGAACTGTTCCGGTCTCTCCGAATGTTTTAGTCAACTTTTCTAAGTCTGTTTTCACCCCAAGGCCTGCCACGCTCATCGTAGCAACAACTTCTTGGACGGTATAGCAGACGAATTGTTGTTCTTTTAAAAGAGCTTGGTGTACATCTTTATTCTGTCTGCAAAACTGTCAACCTAACAAAAAAACGAAATGAACTAAATAACATTTTTTGTCAAATAAACAATTTTTTTTGGACATATATGTCCTTATTTAAAATATAATACAAAGACAAAGGAAGAGTTACAACTGTTGATTGGAGTTAAATTTAAACAAATATGGAATATTCATTTTTGCTTCGACTTTGAAATACGGTGGGGTTTGTTTTTCTTTGAGCGAACAGACAACAACAACATCATAGATTGTTTATGTTTTGAGGATTTCTTTCAATTACAACATTTTCATCTTACGCCAAAATGGGTACGTTATGTCACAATGGGCATTTATTATTTAGGAGATGTGACTCAAGCAGAATTATTTCGGTTTATTCATATCTTCCATGAAAGTTCCCTTTTGACAGGCTATCGAAATCTGGACCATTGAGAAGACCACAAGCGCCTGCCTCAAGATGAAAGGTCAACCTTAAACTGTATAATTGTTCTCGTTCAACTACAGACGAGAAAGACAGAAGGAAACAAATTTCATAAATAAGACACCTTGGTCGATCCAAACATCGCCAAACTCTACATTTCATCCCTCTCTGGCTTAGATCCCTCTCTGGCTTAGATCCAGGTATCGTCTAGCATGTATAGCATGTGCTATAATATGAGATAAATAAATTTATGGATGGCCGAACTTATGTCATAGTCTGAAGCAATTCCGTAATTTTGACAATAGGTCATCTTGAAGAATCCACCCAATCAGTAGGCTGAAATGTGTCCCCTGATAAGGGAATTCCCAATTTCACAGACTAACAATGCCAAGGGCATATAGCTGTACCGTCAAAAAAGTGATAGACTGCAATGACGATACCTGGATGATGCTGGATCTAGGCTAAAGTTAAGGGCAAAACATGTATGTTTTATACGGATTTACTATTTGATCAGGAAACATTTGTTTACGAACAGAACTAAACAAATATGCACATTTCTTGTTTGTGTAAGTTTAGTCTAGCTTTTGTTGGGGAACATGAATGTCATAAAAAAAGTTGTTTTGTTTTGATTGGGATCTAACTTTGTACATAAGGTTATTTCACTCACTTTGATAGAAGTTAAGATAAAAAAAGTTGTTTGGAAAATTGAGAGATTAAGCAATCTTATATAAAGGTGTAGAATTAAAATAAAAGCCTCTAGGGATTTACATGTATTCCCATCGAATAAAAACCGGATTCAAAATCTAGTATCACATTTTACATCACTTTTACATATTAATTCTTCTTCTCACTGATTAGGAATTGCACCTCCTGCATAGTCGAGTGAGTCTGGCCCCTATTGATAAAATGTTGTGTATATTATAATTTTCTAACTGATACAAATTAAAGTGTTGATATTTCTTTAT
This sequence comes from Mopalia vespertina, assembly GCA_030265115.1. Classification (NCBI taxonomy): domain Eukaryota; kingdom Metazoa; phylum Mollusca; class Polyplacophora; order Chitonida; family Mopaliidae; genus Mopalia; species Mopalia vespertina. Next base: position 6,175 of record JAQQZZ010013645.1, on the reverse strand, counting down.
TTATGTATGCACCTCTTGACCTTCAGGTATATGAGGGAGTCACAGGATGTGACTCCGGCAATCGGGGTGGTTTTTACGAGGTTTTCTCTTAGTTTTCCACCGTAATGAGGCAAGGAACAGTGTGAAGTGAATAATCCATCTTCATATAAGTGAAATACCCTTGAGTACTGTAAATCACCTAAAATTTCGTTTATGAACAATGCTTACATTTTTGCAAGTTGTGACAATATTACAGCATGTAAACCGACAAATTTATGTTTTTAGGGAAATCTTGATGCTTTCCAACTGGGAAATCAATCGTCTGACTCTCAGACAGAATTTCAAAGCCTTTAAAATAGCTTCCAAAGTTGTAATTTTATAGACGAATTTTTAGGTGATTTAGGGTACTATGTTAAACCCCAATCAAACAAACAAATCTATTTATGTAATATGTATGTTCATTTTCAGTGAAAAGATTAATATTTCAATTCAATAAAGCAAACAAAACAAAATGTACAACTCGCCAGGGATGTTGTGTATAGACAGATCTCTTTTCCATCTGTTTCAAGTTCAATATTAGGTGCATTCGACTGTACATTTTCATTAAGCAGGGTTCAGCCGTTGTTTACAATTTTTGTCCGATATTTTATTGCCGAACGGGCGAACATGTGATCGATTTAACAGGAGAAAAATTTGTACTTAAAGGGAAAGGCAACTGTTTTTTGACCATAACTTATTATTTTTATGGCATATTTTCAAAGACAAACATCTGTATTGCACTTGTCTGTTTTTTACTAATGACAGGTGTTCCCGGCTGCTGACCAAGGTGATGTAGATCTTATAACTTCATGCAGTTAATTACAGTTTTGTCTCCCTGACTCCATTCCACCCTATCCTGAAGTCAGTTAGTTGAAAATGGCAGCTAACAGAGATAGGTTTGAGGTGTGCAATTTCAAACATACTGCAGACAAGCAACATTCAGTTCTGTTTAAAGGGTTGGTTGATCTCTATGTGAACAAACTCCTCACAGATGTTATTCTTTGTGCTGAAGGAGAGGAATTTCCCTGCCATCGAAATGTGCTTGCAGCGAGCAGTCCATATTTCAGGTAAAAAAATCTCCTGCATGTTAAAGTTTCTTAAAACAAGGTGTCCAAATGAGGCAATTGTTCACTTCAAAGTGTCCATTTGGATGGCTGGACACCCCTCTGCCTAAGCCCTTGCCTTAGACAGAAGGTGAGAGGTTAAGGGTTAACACTTCACCTAACCCACCCACGCCTAACACTTCCAATAATATCAATAACATATAATATGAGGATGTTACAAAATACTGTCTCTTCAAAAAGAAGTTTGTGTTTAACTTTTCAATTGAATAACTGAATCATTCTGTTTGATTACAGGGTAATGTTTACATCTGATGTTAAAGAACAGGACGAGTCTCGTGTGGAGATCCATGAAGTGAGTGCCTCAGATCTGAAGGCCATAATCAATTATATCTACACAGCAACCATTAATGTTGACAGTGATAATGCACAGAGTCTATTCATCACGGCTCACATGCTCGGTATAGTGCATTTAGTGGAACATTGTGCTGACTTTATGCATTCCCAACTCTGCCCCACCAATGTCATAGAAATTTTTATCTTCGCATCCTTCTACAGCTGTGAGAAATTAGTGAAGACATGTCAGATTTTTATTCTGGAGTCATTTCGTGATATCAGTTTGACAGAAGGCTTTTTGACACTTCCTGTGGATGACCTAGATTCTATTTTGTCCGAGGATAACCTAGGTGTTGAATCGGAGGAGGAGGTCTACAGGGCTATTCTGACCTGGATAGAGTTTGACAAAGACAAACGATTAGAGCATTTAACTAAACTTCTAAAAAATCTACGCATTTGTTTGATCTCAAATGATTTTATAGACATCATGAAAGAAAATGCAATGTTGTCAGAAAACAAGAGAATTTCACACCAGTTGAATAAATTCCAGATGAAGACAGATCGTGGTTCTCTACTTATCGATCCACAACTTGAAATAAAGTCATCAATTTTCTCTCTGAGCAGGACGGCTAGATTAGGAATGTTGAAACGTCGAATGATAATCTTCTCAGGAGGGGCCAGTTACTCTGACAACCGCTCCCTAACATGTTTCGATCCAACAACAAATAAGAACTATTACGGCATTAAGCCACATTCTAGTTTTGATTTCAAGCACAAGATTGATCACCATCGTGTGTTGGCAACGGATGACAACAAGCTCTTTTTTTTAGGAGGTGTTTTGTATGAAGACTATCACTTTGAACCCACAGCTTCTGCTTTGGATGCTGTTTTCTCATATGATGAAAAAGTAGCATTTTGGATTTCAAAGTCCTCTATGTTAACTCCTAGATGTGCATTCAGTGTTGTCACTACACAGGGGAAAATATTTGTGACGGGTGGTAAGACAACCTTTCCTCGAGGAGGCCCATTATTTACAGCAGAGTGTTACATTATCAGTGATGATGAGTGGCTCCCCCTGGCAGATATGCCGCTAGGTCTGTACCATCATGCATCAGCTGTAAGCAATGATCATATTTACGTCTTTGGGGGTATAGAAGAAGGAGAAGAGCATGTAAACACTGTGTTTCAGTATAGCATTAGACAGGATTCCTGGACATTTATCCAAACGATGATGGCTAATTTACGAGCAGAGTTTTCAGCTATTTCCTACAAGGACAATATATATCTAATTGGTGGAAGCAATAAAACTGAAAATGTAACCACAGTGGAAATATACAATCCGAAATCGCGGCGCTGGCATATTGGTTCAGACTTTCCAGAAGACAGAAAAACAATGTCAGCTGTTTTGATAGAAGATAGCATTTATGTTTGTGGGGGTGTTAAGTACATTGGAGCTCGTGGAAATAGACGCAGCAGAATGGTGGAAAGTCGTGATCTCTATAAATACAACCTACTGACCAATGATTGGACCCACGAAGTGAAATTAGTACAATATGCTAACATACAGACATGTGCCACGTGTATATTGAACACCAGATTTCTACAGGAAAGTGATTTTGTTAGTTCAGATTGAGTCCAAGTCCAAGCAATGGATGCAGCATTTATTATATTTATTAATTAAATTTGCGCACATTTTAAACAAGGGTGACAGGACAGCAAGTATTTTACTTTTGCTGTAATATTTTTAATTTAGTTTAGTAGTTTTAAAAACTTTTTCCACTTGCATGAACTGTAGTTCTTTACTCACGACAAGTATGGGACAGGATCCTTGTAATGTAATTTTTCTAACACACGATATGTATTAACTGTTACATCTTGAGATAGGAGCACCATTTTCTACATGCACAAAATTATTTAGTTTAGGTCTTTGAAATCGCTGTGTTTTCACAACATAACTTTTTTCAACTCTCATAAGTCATAAGTTTCTCACGTATGATATTGTCCGATTTCACTGCACATTTTACAAATATCTACGATAAATCTTGAGCACCAAGTTGGAAAGATAACTGATTGTTTATAAACATTAAACGTTATTATAAGTATAGTGTGAAATAAATGTTCAGCTTTAATGTTACTGAAACTGCCTCTTGGAATCTGTGCCACACTAAAACAACTGACATGGTTTATCAGCTTATGATGACTTGTGTTCAGAGAAACATCAATGTGTACACATGTATTTACTACACAGTTTCTTGGATGGGTAAAGTTAGTCTCATTGAATCCACATGTGACTTTGTGATTGTCCAAACAGTGTTAAGTGATTGTTAGTTTGTTTAACTAAACGGACTCCCCAAAACTTGCAGACTTATAGCAGAGCTTATGACTCAAGATCCATAGGTAACAAATATGAATGAATGCTCAGAATAGGGTTTGCCTATTCCCTATATATATATAAATATATATAGTTTCAGATTTTATATATATGCATGTATTAGTAATATGGAACATAAAGAACATTAAGAGATTGTGGAGACTGTTATTTGGCTCTTGTTGGATAACTGAGGCAATAACCCGCTCTGAGAACCAATTGGCAGTCCTCATAGGATAAATATATGTGCACCTTAATATCTAATGTTATTAGTATCTTCCCCCTGTCACCAAGTGAAGGATTCTGGGTAACATGTTCTTGTATCTGCCTTGTCTTCCACAAAACTGAAGCATGGTACTTCATGCAAATGTATTACATTTACCAACAGAGGTATAATAACAGTCATATGTTCAATTTCTCTACAATTACGTCGACTGTCAAGTGCTTAAAGCCACACCTGCCCATGTCCATTTTTGGCCGTTTATTTTACCCACCCCAGGGGTCAATGAGCACAAGACCCCAGCATTAGCTTTAACAAAGTTTTAGTAACAAAATCCTAAAGATGACTTTAATACTTGATACATGTTTGTTATGATTTTATAGAAAAAACTTTTGTACTTCTCTCTCAAACTGTCATTTTGGACATACATGTACATGTAGTTGGTATGGTTTTTAGCCGTCAATATGAAATGTCTATTGTTTTTTTTCTAAGGACTAGATTTTATTTGTAAACTTCATGTTATGATAATTCTGTTGGTTTATAAGACTTGAAGCTAAATGTTTATACAGGTAGTTTTTACCAGCTACCATACAGGACACTAACCTAAGGCCTGGTGGCTGAGTGGTCTAGGTGGCCTGCATTTACTGCTGGCGATTCGGTGCCTATTAAACTCTGAGGGTGTGGGTTCGATTCCCGGATGGGTTTCAACCTGCAAAATTTCTGAACTGGAATCTGTTCAAGCTAAGAAAGTGTTATCCCCAAAAAAACAGGACACTAACCTGTCTAAGTCAGAATTAGACTAAACAGATGTATGTAAATATTAAACAAATCAATTTTTGTAGAAACTTGTAAACTGTACCCCCTATAGCTAGTCACTGTACATGTATGTTCCAAGCTTTGTCCTGCTGTTTTTCCACAGAACTGAGTGAACATTTGCTCTTCAACAGCAACACGTATATTGTGACTGTGTTTATATAATCTTTGGAGTACATTGCTCCTATATAAGTGAAGTGCCCTTGATAAGAGTGTAAAACACCAATAAAACAATCAGTGGGGTTACTCCTAGGACTCAAACATTCCCTGTTGACATTCAGTTCTAAATGCAACTATTACAAGTTCGGTGAAAACTAGGTCACTGTCTGTTTATACTACATGTATAATAAGCACAGTTCAATCAGCATGCAAGTCGTTAAATATGCAACCAAATTTCGAGATAAATCTTCGGTGAAGGGGTTTAATTCGTGTTTAACAATATACAGAATGGTTTTCACTTCATACTCGCATGACTTAATATGGTTAATAAATGGGAGAAAACCTTGTAAAAACTACCCAGTCTGTAACTGGAGGTCTCTTGTGTGACAAGTGGTTTGTGTGTCTGCTTACTAATCCTACTTCTATGTACCGTCAACTGGTACACAACAGTCTGTAGACCATTGGGCATATGATGGAGTCTCACGCTCTTGCTCCAGCAATAGTAATTGCAGGGGTGGTTTTTACGAGGTTTTCCACCGTAATAAGGCAAGGAATAGTGTGAAGTGAGCAATCTGTCGTCATATGATAAAATTCCCTTGGGTCAAATCCAAAAAAAATCTTTTGTTACAGTGCATCTCCACCATATATAGGTGGTTCACATGGAGACTTGAACCGGTGTTGTGGACTAAACAAGCATCAGCAACCACACACACAAACCACTGAGCTATAGCCCTTGGTCTACGAGAGAAACTTTGAATCAATTGGGTGGGCCTTGTCATTGTACAGAAACAGTTTGTCTGATTCGGTTGTTTGTGAGAAATTTTCTAGTGCTGTCAATTTTATATGCAGTTTTTGTTATTTTATTGCCTGATATATATATTTATGTACTCATATTTCAAAAAGTGGTTTTTAAATACTGTGTCAGTGATCTGGAATTAAAATATATATGTTTTGTTAAATTTTACTCAAATGTTTTGTTGAATAAAAAGCTACATTTCAGTTTTTATGTAATGTCTTGCAGTTATTTCACCCATATGATGGTATGCCAGTCCAAAGGGTGAAGGGAACCACCCTGGATGCCACTGGTAACACCAAGAGAAGACTGGACAATCACCATAGGTAATAAAAGTTTGTTTGTTTGATTGGGGTTAAACACCATACTTCAGGTTATTTCATTCATATGATGGTATGCCAGTCCAA
>JAQQZZ010013634.1:0-11447 GCA_030265115.1 Mopalia vespertina | reverse complement strand
AATGTCTACATGTAGTGATATCCGCTAAAACGGCATAAATTGTGCGGTCGTAGCAAGACAAATTACAGCTGTATAAACACACCGGGACTATACTTTGATGTCATTCAGCTGTACATCAATCCAATTCCCTTGTTAAAGATACCAGTCACCCAAATCAAACAAACAAACAAATTATAAAGATACTAACAAGTTTCATCATTTTTAAATGAATAAAATTGTTCAATTTTATGTTGACCTACATAACCCATTTTAAAATTTTTATACACCTTTGGCTTATTGTCAAGGGAGAGCACCATCGTCACTTCCTGGTAAGACAGTAATGGTGCGGGTTTATCCTTAAGTTCCCAGTCTGCGTTAAAAAGCTAGATGGTACTTGATGGTTACAAATTGCTTAAGGATATCGACAAGTTATCAAATTGTGCCATGTCTGCTAAATTTCTTCTGAGATTTAATGGTGCATTAGCGAGCCGTCGTAATCACCATGCACTAATGCCGTATTTTATGCACGTATCTATGTACAAGGAAAAGTATTCGGAACCACAGATACGAGTGGTAAACACGATTCCACGACCTGTAAATTCCGCCCGTTGATACTGCGATTGGAAAATAACAGTCTTGAACTCGATGCTTATCGTATGAATCGATTTTGTGGTCGTTATTAGCAGAACTATATACGCTCCGAGTGGTGAGTGCGGCTGTACTGAATGCAGCATTAGTGGTTGTTGTATTGTAGAGTTAGAAGGAAGACTTCTAATAAGGACATGATAAGGGCGATTATATTCCATATAACATATATTTGATTCGTAAACATCCAGCCATTCCACCTATTTACTATTATTATTAGCAAAGGGAGATCATGCACATAGTAAACTATGCAGAGCACTACAATGTCATGTCAAGAGAAGAATTCCCCGTGTTATCATAATTCAGATAAAATTCTACACGTCTGCTGGGACCAGACTGGTTTGTTTTCTACAGTATAATTGTCTGGTATACGGACTGAGCAGCCATGGACACGTTGGATGTTTGTGTGGAGCATGCTAGCCGAGTAACACATTCACGGTTCGCTGATACGAAGGGAGGCGGAGTTTATACATACTATATCCTGGTATGGACATACAGCATCAACAGCAGATAAACATACTATTGGTTAAACCAATGGCATATTGGCTGAAGACAGTTTGTTTCAAACATATTCATACTGGCTTAGCAATGAAATAACATTTATTTTCCAACTCGGCGAAACGGTGTTATTTATGGTTGTGTTCTTGTAGCTGTTGTTGGAATGCGCGCCGTCGCTCTCATATGAGTGAAATACCCTTTACACGGCGTTTAACGCCAATTAATCAATTTAACATCGACCAGCTCGCTACGACACAGGAGTGTTTCGCACTCGAGAGTTTGTCGTTTATAACTGAAATATGAAAAAAAAAATAGAACAAAATTCAGAAAAAATGAATAGAGACCTATACATTCGCGAATAAACATAATAAACAAACAAAACGCTTTATTAAGTAGAAATATTTGTGTTTATTATGTATGATCAGTTGATCTTAGGTGTAAACATTATGAGTAGGCCTACATATGGTTGACGTACACTTGGAGTGAGATCAAAATATTCAACTTCTCGATAAAGGTATTTTTAATATGAAGAATGTATCCGAAGTAAGGGCTTATAAGCCATCCTAATTGATAATCAAAGAGCAACGAGGGTCCCACATACTGAATAGTTAACAGACTATCCTATTATTAGACAATATCTTGACTGTTAAGCGATAGAATTTCATATTGCTCTTAATATAGTAGGCCAAACGTATATAATATTATCCAGGCCTCAAAAATCTACTCTTAGTTATTCCGGTGAAGAAGTGTGTCTAGCAATGCCTGGACGTGATCAATCTTTAAATCTGTCGCATGCTCATGACTTATTAAGCTCATTACAATTGATGTAAAATTATCTTATATCGTCCATGTATGACTAAATATGTGCATTTTGTCTTTGTGTCCAAAATGCCAGAAGTATAAATTCTGCTAAAGTTAAACAAATTTTCATTAAATCAATTCAATTCTAATTAAAGGAAGACGCTTTTTTTAGCCAAATTTTAAATAACATTTAAGAAGGATCCAAAAATTTGTTGTTTACGACACATAGGTCGTAACCGTTAGCGCTAGACTCATGTATCACTCAAGGAAAGCAGGCCGCGGTTACTCTTGAGAGTTATCTCCCATCTCGATGTGGTCTCCCTTTAGTTAGTCGTCATTTAATAATTTACAAACATATAAACATGCACTGTTTATTACAAATAAGTTTAACAAAAATATGTCTAAAGGTTACATTTTGTTCTGAACGTTTTATGAACTTTGATGAATAAACACATGTAGAACAAATGAGGTAAAGATGATATAGAAAAGTGCAAATAAGCGGACTATCTATTGGCTTTGAAAACGTAGCAAAATGCATACAATATTGATTTATCTGTAATTGGGCTATGCACCGGTAGGCGCCATCTTAGATAGTGACGTCATTGACACGGAGTATATTTTTTTTAGAAATATGTATTTAAAGCTCCCCATACATATGGTATATACTTATAGTAAAATAGGCTAAGAGTGGGGTCCAGTAATAGAGGCTTGGATTTCAAGAGAAATACTTTTCACATTTCGATGATATTTTGCACAGCATCTACGGGCATGTTTAAGTGTGTAGGCCTAATGTCAAATTTTCGTCTAAATGAGAAATTATTTACATGTCGTACTCGCGTGCTAAAGACGGGGAATCCTTTTTCGCTTTTTGATCGTTCGCAAGAAAGTTGCCACTTAAGGCTTTAATATTACAAGAGAAACAGTAAAAAAGTAGTGAGCCTTGAAGACAAAACATTTGCACATTAAAATATAATAAATTACGTTGTGGTGTTTCACTTGGGTTTCTCACACAAGAGAAATCCGCTGGTATGAAAAGCCTTAAAATGCGCTCTGGCGAGCTCAGGAATTACGCCACTATCCAAGAAGGCGCCTACCGGTGCATAGCCCAATAACAGTAAATCAATATTGTATTTATTTGACTACATTTTCAAAGCGGCGGAAGTAATTCTAAGGGTGGGTTGGGGTGTTGGTGGGGATGGGGTGGTGGTGTTGGTGCTAGTATCCCGTTAATCCCCCCCAATATAATTTTTGTTATAAAAACTATTACATGCTGTAGTAAAGTACAAATTAAAATTAAATATATTGCATTACAAGATAAAACAAGTTTTCGATTAGCAATTAGTTGAATTCCAGTTTAAATGGAAAATTAAAAATATGCGTTTAAAACTATTGATCAATATCATTGTTCAGCAATAACATTTGCCTCTAAAAATAGAAAATTTCTCAGAGTATAAGTTTTTTTCTTTAGGTGATAGTGTTAAGCCTTAAACTACGTATCAGCATAAAGATTTATAAACTTGCGTGGTCACCCAGAGGAATGCATGCCTGCCACAACAATATGCACGAAATTACAAACCCTACATATGTCTATAAATGTTTACAAAAATATTTGAAGTTAAAAAAATAGCAATAACTTTCTTCAAAAGACACCTCATACGAACTGTTTTCACATATTTTAAACATTTTTTGTCATCACATATCTCCCAGGGTACTAGTATATCACATTGCAATATTGTTTGCATCTTTACAGTCATTGTATACTTTTGTAATATGACCAGTAGATAAGATTAAAAAGTACAAAGGCTCCAGGAAAAATGAATCTTGATAGCAAGTCAACTCTGTCGGAATGCTGCCATAGTCTAGAACAACAGGACGGTTCACTGATTCCCCCTTCCACATCGCCGCTGAATTTGGCTAAAATGGCGTCACCATTTTTAGTCCTATCAACGTCACTATTTGACTTTTCCTGAAAATATGAAAATAAACAATAACATTATTCAGGCGTGTTAAGATGAAGCCATGTCATTAATATGTATACGTGCAGGTATATTGTCTCCTAAATCTAAGTGTAGTCTGCCTCTCAACCCGCACACCAAACGAAATAGTGAGCAACAACAAAGAAGAGAGGTCTTAATATGACCAGAAGTTAGGCTTGGTATTTAAGATATAATTTCTTATTTTCTTTAAAAGCCTCAATGTGTACGGTTCACATAATTTCATCAATAATAAGACTAGAAACCTTTTTCTATACAAGAACAATATTTTGCACGGTAAGATCCTGAACTGATTGACATTTTCCGAAAGTTATTATAGATGATCCTTACTGTTCAGTATGTGTGAATATAGGTTACTGTGTATATTTTGCAAGTACCTTGTACTTCTTGGCCTGATTATCTTGTTTCCGTGCTTGTACATTTACTAGTGCATATTCCACAAGAGCTCCGAATACAAATATCAAGCATACATTCAACCAGACATCCATAGATTTAATATAAGACACTCTTGGAAGTTTCGACTGGACGCCAGTACTTAGAGTTGTCATGGTGAGCACGCACAGAAGTCCCAAGGAGACGCGTGCAGGAGTAGCACGTGGGTCTATCCAAAAGTTCACCCAGGAAAGAACCACTATCAGTATGGTTGGTAAGTATGTCTGCACCAAGTAATATTCCAATCGTCTGGATATGTAGAATTTTGCCGCCAAACAACTGTAAGTTCCTTGAAAACAAAAATAAGCTTCTAATATTGGAAAGTATTTTGAAAGGAAAAATCAGACAACGTAATTATTAGGAGCATTCGTCGAGCATGTTAATAGCTGTGCAGAAGAAAAAAGTAATTCACGAAAATATTTCAGTCGAATGGATTTCTCGCACTCTAATTCGGCTTTCCAATATGGCGGCGCCCTTATGTGTTTGTCGGGCATTGGTCGTCAATATGCGCATTCGACTGGACGTTTTCGTTAAGCACAATGAAGCCGTTCTCTACGAATTTTGTTCGACTGGTACATTTGTGAAGTTTTGTTGAGTACAGCCATGTATTCTGAACACGTGACCGATTTATAACGGGAAAAAATTCGTGGAGTTTCGTACTCAACGAAACACCACAAACGTACCACGAATTTATCCAGAATCCTATTTATCTGGTGTTGCGCTCGTTAATTGAACACCAAGTGTTTAAATCACGATGGTGGATTTTTCAACATGCACTATTCATAAAATGCTGAAATGTAAGTGACTTATCCAGCGTGTTGATAAACAAAGCAAGCAGTTTATTAATGAATATTCTATTATTCTACATATATTGAATTAATTTTACAGTTCTTTATGGGAGGGCGGGTCTAGTTGTAACATTTTTGTTTTCAAGATGGCGTCTCCTGTTCAATGTTGTTTGGGTACAGTAGGCCATAATTCTTTTACAAATAACTTTTCTTGTTTACTTTCGCATTGTCTTGTTTTCGTTTATATGTCAGGTATCAAAGTTATTGTAAAAAGCTGTAAGTTCTCAAAGGAAGGTAGAGAGTGTACTCTATCCCGCCATAAATGAAATGCCATCAGGCAGCCATAACCTTCAAAATCCTCTATAGGGTCTTGGTAATTTCCAGTACATTTCCGTGAGTGTTTTACTGGTTAAAAATCAATTTTATTCTCGTAAGTACAGCAGACCGTCTTCGACTTCAGAAGTTTTCATATTCCCGGTTGTTGAAAAAAAATCAAAAAAATCGGATATAACAGGATATATGAAACCCAACGACATGGCATTGTGTGAGGTGATGTCAATAATTGCAATTAAACTATTGTTGAATTCACAACAAAAACAAAAGAAAAAAGACCATCGTCCTGAATGTTAAAGTATGACTCCCTTTTCGAAGATAAACTATACAAGCGACGTTGAAGTCCAATGGCTAGCAATTTACCGCGTATATAAAATAATTGATGTACTGTGTATCAAGAGATTACAGAGTGTTACCAGAGCGAACGTATGTAACAACTATCCTCGTTCTTCTCAACTTTTGTTACCTGAGGTTTGACCCGGCAGCTTATTCTATTAAATTGGTCAGGGCTTTTGTGGAGATGAAAGGAAACCCATTTAGCCATACCAGATAAGCGAATATAGAGTTACCTTGCCGCAAATAATATTGATAAACTTTACCTGTCACAAAAACTTGAGTGCAGTCTTCTTTTCCCGTTTCTTGCAGGCGGAATTCAGGAAGTTCATTTTCTTCATTTATACTCAGGGAGCCCACGTCCATCCACTTCAGTGTTATATCCTTTGTTGTGTAGCCGACTGGAACAACACATTTGACAGAATTAATGCATGAAGTATATAGATCTATGAGTGTTTTTGTAGTGCGGTATGCGGTGTGATAGACTGATTGTTATAGTTCACAATGAGGCTTGATAAGATTCGAACGACGATAAGTCGATTACACCATATCAGATCGTTTGTAGCAGCTATATTTGAGATAACTCTTCAACAAGACATGACGTCATCAAATAACGGATTAAATTTAATAACACTTCGATCAACCGGCCACTATAATGAAATGACTGAATTAGAGAAGTCTGGTGACTTTTTTATCCTAAGGCTCCACATTCCTTTTGTGGGTCTACTTGTGTTAGCATGACGCTGATTAAAATACCATAAATTACTTCATTTATGTAAATGTTGATCCTATATAGCCAGACCGTGAAACTTTTTAGAGCATATTAATTCGTAAACCTCTTTGAATTTAGGCTTAGGTTATACATTTAATTTTATGAATTTTATCTATAGGTGCATGGACATTTCATGTCTTTTTTTTTCTTTCGTTATCTTGGAAAACACTTTCTTACTTTGTACAATTTCTAGTGCAAAAAGTTTGAAGGATGACACCAATTCGTGATTTTGGAGCCATTTGATACTCCTATTCGGAAACCAAAAACCCCGACCCCCAGACCAAGGCAGCAATTCAACAGTACTGAATACCGGTCACCTAGACGATTCACCCAAGCGACCATCTACAAATGCACTTTCAAAACCACTCAACAAAATATTTGGACACGTTCTTGTTTTGTTATACTCCGGTCAACCTATATACACGTTTAGAAACAACGGTTCTTTGATGTGTTCTTTAGAAAAGATGGAACCATAACGGCAAAAACAGTGCTTTAGAAAAGTTGGAACCATCTATATGGAACCATTACGACAAAAGCGGTTCTTTGATATACTAAGAAATGGAGAAGTACTTGGAACAGTTGCTCTGAGGGTTTCATACAGAACCATAAAGGGTTTCACCAAAGCCATGACTGAAGAACCTTAAAGGGTTCCACTTGAGCCATATTTTTCTATGAGTGTAGTGTAAATAGTAAACCTCTATGGATCATAGCAGGGTTTCTTTCACTCAAATATTGAATGGTGAAAAAATCTATAGAATATTTCAAAATACACAAAATAGCATATAGTATCTTGTGAGATATTACAATAGTTTATTTGCAGCTAAATCTTAAGGTCGAATGTCAATTATTTGTAAATTTAAGATCGAATTTCAGTGATTTAAAAATTAAGAATGAATTTATAAAGTTTCCAGCAGAGCATCTGTATAAAACACTTCACAGCATGGTTGTGTTGCTGTTCACCCTTGGAAGTGGCCTACATTGCCCTCATATAAGTGAAATAGACTTAAACACGGCGTTAAACACCTTTCAATCAATGAGCAGATTTAGCACGTATATCGTCGCATTCATAAATAAAAATTCCAGAAACTATGTCAACTAGAAATCCTTTTTTCTTTTACTACGGACAAACAATAAATACATATTTTCTTTAGGCGGCTTGTCGAAACTAAAGCAGTTAACTGTAGGCAGTATTTAAGATGTAAGGAATCGATTAGAGTTAAATCTATTTCCCAACAGCTGTCTAGATCACTTCTATATCATAGCACTCCGGCTGTCTGACAGCACGTTCTGTCGCATGTGAAACGTGTATTTTGGTTCATTTCACGATGTTATTAACAATTAAATACAAGACGCTCTATGCATCTGAAATATCTTTTCAACTGTTCCATCAATCACGGTAAAAATGGCTTGAAGATACACAACCCAGAGCAGTTACCTATCTCCGAAGGTGGAGAAACCGGTTAAGACGCATTTGCTGACATTTCTATTCTCAAAACAGCAATACTTTTTAACATTTGACTTTTCTTTCGTAAATGGCATGAACTGTTCGCCTAGCAAGTTGCTTCAAAAAGCTCAGGCAGTCTACATCTGTCTTATATAGTTGCAAATACGCAGTGTTTCATTGGCATGCTTTACAATTTAGAACATTGCTTGTTAATAGATACGTAAATATGCAATTACACAGTAAAATCCATTGTATTAAAATGAAGAATCAATGACAAATAAAACAGGTAAAGTCATTAAGAAATACTTACAGCTCATTGTTTTGATGTCACAGACTTGACTATCCATCGGGAAATCACTCAAGATCATATTGCAAGCCATCACCAGACTTAACCTACAATATCCAGTCAAGTTTATATCGTGAATAGTCTGGAATAATCTAATTTAACACAATTAATTCCTATGAGTTCTAGTCTACCAGAGAACATACACAAAAAGCATAATACTTGAAGAGATCTGTTTTTTCTTCCAACTATAAAGTACTCAAATATTCACACCTTTGTGGAAACTACAAAGGAGACGTCACGATTTATATTGTAATTTTATAAAAGTTGAATGAATAGACCGTATAAAGTTGTTACCAATAACATTATATTTTCTAGTGTAAAGAAATTTATTATTTTCTCGTTATAGGCTAATTGGACACATCAATTGTCAATAGTGGCGATGCAGAACATATTTCATTATACACTTCCATATCATTGTGGTTTTGTCATGAGATATTCATTTATTTTCCAGTTTAATTGTCTAATTTTAATTTTGGTTCGATTTAAATAGAAATTTTCTTGATTTTCTTTTCCAAATTCAAATAGGTACACCAGAATCGATGAATCATCTTATGTTCTAGATAACTCCCAGAGAGAAGTTTCTTAATAAACCTTAATCTCGAGTTTGCTGAAGTTCCGGCAGCGAAGCATCACGGGAAATATGCACATGGAAAGCGCTCTTGTACGATTGACCAACTCTGACCCACTTAGCTTAGATTGTTTCTGAGATTGTTCTTCCTGATCTGATATTGCTTTGACGAGTAACAACAATCGCGTCGAACTGGATGGAAATAAGTGACAAATAGGCCCTCACCTACTCCATTGAAAACTTTGTTGACATCGGTTGCTGGCGAGCGTGAAAGGTAAAAAACAATCACCCCGAAACAAGTTTTTAGTCACATTTTAAAAGCTGGTTAAATAAAAAAAAAATCTGTTGGAATGACAACGAATATTCACCATGAATATTCTCCTCGATTTGAGCACATAATCATTATTTCACTATAATGAAATTATTTAAAGTAGAGATTTCAGGGGTTTGAGATCCGTTGTTTTTTTAACTGCCTGTGAAATCCCGTTCAATAGAGGTAACAGTTTTTCCGACGTTTCACACTGTACTGTTTACTACAGTAAACGCAGGCAGATTTCCCGAATTCCAACGCCAAAGCTTTGAGAAGTAATCCACAGTGATAACTTCGAAGCAGAAAACAAAATTCGTGTTTAAGTATCGATTCTTCGGATTTATATTATGAATAATTAAAAGCAAAGTATAAGGTTTGATTGATTGGTTGATTGATTGATGTTTACACCGTGCTTAAGGGTATTTCACTTATTTGACGGCGATGTATTCCAACAATTACTGACACTAGCACAACAATAATATGTGAATTAACGGAAAAAGTCCAATAATAAAATGATGTTCACCTAACCTTTGGCTGTAGAACACGTCTCCATTTGGGCTTATCCGTAACAGAACGTTCGGGACAGTAACTGTGTGGAAAGTCTCTTCTTTGCTGTTCACAAAATATGGGTCGGGAAGCCAGAGTTTATCTGCATAATATGGGCCGGTGGTCAAGGTCTCGTCTGTGTCGTTAAACATTAACCTTGGGTCGTTCCAGGATTGGCGGAAGTATATATCCAATATATATTCCTGTACAAGACAAATTAACATTTGGTTTAATTAATGTTCAGCAAAAGTTACAGTACGGTAAAATCTGAGGGAAAACGTGGTCAAGTTATCTAGGCGCATGGACATGGCTCGGATTATGCTATTTCTTTAATTTCGTAGCAATTAATTGGCAGTTTAAATTTTATAATATTTTTTATTGTACTTTATACCTGAATAAAAATTCGCAGGAAACATATTTCTTGTATTTGTGTGATTTGATATAGTTTAATCAAGTGACTTTAGTATAAACTGCACATAATCAGAAACAATATAAACTCGGAGTACATCAACATCCCTTTATATCTATTCACTCTCAAAGTCCCAGCAGCATACGATATTACTTCAAAGGGGTTTAATGCCGTTTTAGAATAGAAGAAAACAGCCCTGACAAGATAACTAGGAATTAAGCGCGTCATCCGCATGTAACATGATGATTGACTTGGGAAAAAAATATCTCGAATGGAGCCCTTTACGGTTCTTCAGTC
The DNA here is from genome assembly GCA_030265115.1 of Mopalia vespertina. NCBI lineage: Eukaryota > Metazoa > Mollusca > Polyplacophora > Chitonida > Mopaliidae > Mopalia > Mopalia vespertina. The sequence continues at coordinate 952 of JAQQZZ010013634.1, read as the reverse complement.
ATGGCTCTGGTGGAACCCTTTATGGTTCGGTATGAAACCCACATAGCTATTGTTCCAAGTATTTCTCCCTTTCTTCTTATATCGAAAGACCGTTTTTGTCGAAATGGTTCGATATAGAACCACCCTTTTTACTGTACATTTCACTCACCATGTTGATTTCACTGATGCTGCTAAGGCTTTGGACGTAGATTCCCATTGACACGAATGTCGTCTCGTCTGAAATACACACAATATAACGTCTAGATAAGTAAAGCTTGCTGCCCTATTCCTTATTTCTACTTTTATTTAAATGTAAGAATTTAACTCCTGTCTGCTCTAAAATATGTTCCGACGGCAGGTAAATTCAGCAAAAAAATAAGGTTGTGTACCACAGATATTTTATACTTGGTTCAAATGGAGATATTGTGTGACATGTTTCTTAAAGATGGGGAAAATAAAACTCTCTGAAGGACAAAAACAGAAATAAAACACCATGATGTAATTAATAACAGACTTGAAATAGTTTGAAAGTTTTAAGACAATTTACAAATCTCCCCCCAAACTTCATGCAGTATGGTTTAATGCATCGGTAAGTGCTGCCCGCCATGTGATAAATGGTTGTGAGTCAAGAGAAACTTAATAATCAACCCTGTTAAATAAATCATGACGTACTGCTCTCCACATATACTCAGGGTTAAATTAATCAGCTTTGAAGAATTTGTCCGAAATAGTCCTCCACAAAAGAAGAATACTAATATATTTGAAGAAAAAGGACTTGGCGTTTCTTGACAAGTTTCTGCCATTTGTAGCTTTTCGTTTAGCGTATTACCTAAATTTGGCCGCTGCAGAAGTGAATATCATTCTAAATGTTATTCGCGGACCTACCTCGAGATCTTATGCGGAGATTCCAGCTCTAAGGTATCACCGAGCCATCTTTTCGCTGATTATCCCCTGTTTTTCGGGATTTTTATTA
>JAQQZZ010013612.1:0-11448 GCA_030265115.1 Mopalia vespertina | reverse complement strand
GTATCGAGTTATAAAGCGTTGGCATAAATCATTCCATAGAATGGACATGCCAATAAGACAAATAAGTAAGTAAGTAAATATATGGTTAATCTGCCAGACCCTGGAGCATCAATGCTTTTAATTCATGTTGAAATGAATTCACTTTCGTCACAATTGCCGTTTCCACGTGATCCTCTCACTTAGCCAAGTTCATCCGTTAAGGAAGACAGCCAAACTGAAGGTTTGTCACATGACAGGTGACGATGGGAAAGGAAAGGATTTCCATTGGTGGTTATTTGACTCCTGCTCTAATCTAGAAGAAAAGGAACGTGTATGGGGTATGTCAGATAGCTGCTGAAGTGGTAATGGGTCTAAAAGAGAAATTGTTTCCACGTCAGCAGCAGCTTTGTATAGGTTGTCCGTGTACACGTATGTGAGAGTGAGATCTGGTAATTAAGCACTTACAAAATATGTGAGAAAGGCAGTGTTGAAGAGCAAACTGTGATAAAGAAATTCTCTGGAGATTGTCACTTGTCATTATTTGCAAGTTTTATATTTTTTGAGGATTAAAGGGGGAGAAAAGGAATATAACAAGTGAGTGCTATAAACAAATTTAGATTATGTTTGATAATTTCATGCAAGTTAAATTTGTTTAGTTGTCACCTGAAAGTAATGCCGCATATGTCGTGACAGTTTCATGGGGGCATCCAAGTTTGACTATTAACAAAAAAAAAACCCGCCAAGACAGGACAAATAGAGGACAATCCCAGCACATCATACAAAGACATCACAATCACATCGCCTTTAGGTTGCCCATTAGCTCTGAGAGCATCAGGGCATCAGGAAGTTCCCTCCCAACTCTCCACTGTAATATTAAAGCACAACAGATGTAAAACTGTCTCAATGATAGTATTGACCATTTTATGGAATGTGCCTAAAGAGTGTACTGGTGATTAGAATGCAAGTGTCAGTAAAATGTTTAAAAGAAATAACTTTGGATTTATTACAAAAACTTGATCAGGTAATAATCATGGTATTATGCCGGTGTATTTGAGTATTTCACACGTGGGATGTTACGTCTTGTTACTACACAATTATCTCTAATGATAACATAATGGAATTGACCGTAATGAAAATCAAAAGACCAACAGCTTTTACACAACACACACTATTCAATATAACGGAAAAACGAGGAAAATTATAAAACTACGAGCCCAACGCTTGTTACTTGTACATGACAATGAATAGTACGTCCAGTTATAAAGTGAATAATACATAAATACTCCATGGAATAGCTCGAAACATTTGAACATCAATTGACAAGAGCCGACAAATCATGAAGTTCTTTTCTTAACTGTTGTACTTTGTCTTGTAATACGGAATGTACTAGTCCCAATGTTTGGGCTATATTTTATCGGAATTGAATGGAAATTATATTGATGGCGCATGCAGTTCTAGGTCATTAGAACTATGCGCGCCATTACTTTGAATTATTTAAGTCAGTAGATCAGTTAATGTTAAATAAGTATAGACTTAACGTTTTAAGTGACTATACGCGTGTTTATAATGTACTCAGCTACTGCTTTAAACACTTTCTCGCAACTTTGTTAAACTTTGTTTATTTAAGATGTTGTCTATATTAGGCCTCGATATACCAACACACAATAAGCGATTGAAAAGAACATCACGAGACACATAATAACGGAAGCACTTTAACAGGTAATGTTCAATTGTGCCAGGGACTAGGCACCGGGCACAATTACCGTCAGAGTGTTTATTTATTCTGTGTAGATAAGAATTTACTTGAAAACAGACGAAACAATACAACCTCGCCTTTTCGCGAAACAGTAGTGGATGAAAACTTTGTGCAAACCACTAAGGATTGGAAACGATAGAAAGCTCGACCCGTCTCAGAAGCATCCCATCTACTCTGCCATAAAGAAACAAAATGGCATTTAACCAGAGAAAATGATTCAGCTACAGACAAACCTATCTCACAGTTAATTCGAGGCAACGTCAGAGATTGTTTGGCTAATTGGTCATCCCACTCATTTCTTGGTACACCTGAAAGGCCCGGAACCCAGGCAAAAAATACATTCATATTTTCAAAGGACAGTTAGGTAATTGTATATTGTATTTCACATATTACTGGACATTTACAAGAAAATGTGAAGTTTTTAATAGCTTGTAGGGCGCTAAGACAATCAGAAAAAACAACTGCTCGATTTGGTTTAAAATCACTTAGCCAGTTAAGAGCATTTAGGATAGCCACCAGCTCTGCTGTGAAAACTGAAATACCATTAGAAACTCGTTTAAACGAAGAATATTTTAACTCTGGGACACAGAAAGACACACCCACTTTCCCAGTGTCTAGACATCTCGATGCGTTCGTAAAGATCTGTAAAAAATGATTCCAGTTAGAGATTATGTAATCCTTTACACAAGGCTTAATGACATTAACAGGGTCTGTTTTTTAATACATGAGATCAGAGACAGTGATATATTTGGCATGTGAAATTTCCATGTGGGAAATTGCTGAACAAAAAGTTTATGAAGTTCATGACAATTAAACAACTTAAAAAGGCGGGATCTAAACGGAACTCTGACACTGTTGTCACCAAACAAACCACCGTTCCAGGAGGGCTGCAGTAAACAGAAGCAGATATATTCGACGAGATGCACAGTTGAAGACCATACTTTAGAATACGCATTTGCCGACGAATATCCAAGGGGAATTCTCTACATGCAACCTGCAACACGATATATTTTATCAATAGTAAACATAAGCTAAATATATTTACACTGTGTTTGTGGAATTGGGCCGGCCTCTGTTTTACAAGAAGAACACTTTCAGGTGTTCATGCAACACCATTTTATGTTTTATGTCACGTGGCGTGTGTTCGACCAATCGAAACAAAACAAGTTGGCATTAAGTTAAACACTATTTGTTAATTGCAATGAATGGGTGTAAGCCGATTTAATTAAGTGAATAAACTTTAAACAAAAAAATTGTTTTTACATTTTTTAAATTTTAAATAACTATTTAGTTACCACTGGAGGGACATAAATTATCGAACAGAGAAAAACTCTTAACACTTTATGTTTGTGATTATCAATCAATCTGTCGTAGTGCATCGTCCAGTTATCTCATCCATGTATCCATGCATCCGTCCATCCAACCACCCTGTTATATTGGGTGTCAAATTCTCTCTCGGCTTGACAGACTTGCCAATTTAACGGAGTTTGTTGTCAACGACATCGCGTAAGTCACGATGTCGTTTGGCCAGCACATGTGCAATGTATGGTCGTATTGCGTGTAGTCTGGCGACCCGAATCTTTCACCCACACATGTCGCTGTGAAGAATACGTCACGACGTTACGTTATACAGTTATGCTGTGTGGGTTCGGTGCGATGGAATGTCAATCGGGAAGGATGGCACCGTAATCAGTCTGCTACAGCTCTAATTGAAAAGTCAACGTATCCCTCCGCTGTAAATGAGCACTTTAACGGGTTTGGTTTTCCTGCAGCCATTAGCAATAGTTTTACAGCGGCAATAATGTAATGTCGCGGTTTTTAAGACATAGTTACGATATATGGTATTTTAGTGTCGCGTTACAAACAGTTTCCAGGCAGACATCTTTTTCATTATTCATACTCTTTCTATAGTTGAAGGTCGCTACAGTGTCGTTATGTAGAAGTTTGTTGTGTACGGTAAACATCAAAGATGGTTATTCCTATACATGAACGAGATATATGTGGCTTTCCAGCAATGAAACAAAATCGATTATTCATTCATTATAACTTACAAATTTCTCCCTGGCAGGATAGTTCGTATTTCTGCATGTCACGTTTGTATAGTTATTACTTTATGAACAAGGATAATGCATTGTACAGGTGAGTACTTTTAAAACGAAACAGCCTATTGCAAATGAGGCACAAAGGTAACTTCATATTGGTATAAACAATACTTTATTGCCTGTTACAGAATTGATTGTTTGTTTGATTGGGGTTTTACGTCGTACTCAAGGGTATTTCACTTTTATGACGACGTGCCAGCCCAATGGATGAAGGAAACCACCCTCGAAACACTGGCAACAAACAAAGACAAGACGGGACAAATACAGGACAAAATCAGGACGCAATACAGACACCACAAACAGATCGGCTTCCTGTTCCCCTGTAGCTTCTCCGTCTCTTTTATAAAACTTTGAACTGATACAAAAGTAGAATTATTGTTATTAGTACATCGCAGGAATACTTAATTCCATTCAGTAGAACATGTGTATTATATGTTATATTTTACAGACGAAAAGGTTGGACAGCATTTAAGAAAATGTTCTGGTTGTTCTATAAGATGCCAGCAGGAACAGCTTATATATTAAGAGAAAACAGTATGTGATTTCAGTGGGCTGCAGCCAGTTCGGAGTTGCGTTTGAATTTCTTGCAACACTCATGCAGGCAACATAATAGAAATAGGAGGGTACAGCAATATCGTTAATACACATGGCTTATGGTAAATGTTCTGACGATACTTATATACGGGTTTAAATGTGTTCCATGTTTGTATGGGATGTTAAGCAAAATATTTAGAATGCCTAGTTGTTCTGTCCCGTAGGTGTACACAATCGTGTATGTTGTGCAGAAATTTATTGTTATTGTTAGACTGAAGTACATTATGGCAATAAACCGTTTACACATTTATAAAACATTCTCAGGGATTGTAACGTTGCATGGAAACCAAATCTAGTTGTTGTATACCTCGCGTGCGTACGCAAATAATACGTAACGCATCTAACGGAATGTGTTCAAATACAGCAGACAGGGTTTGCGTGCAACAGTCATATATAACATCCGCGTAGTGTAATGCAAGAAGAATAAAAGTGCAATATAATTTTTCCAGTCATCTCCGTGAAAGGCGATATTTTAAACCTAGCTGGCAATTGATCATAGAAGACACTTCTGAGAGTTTCCCCAAACAACCATTTGACAAGGAATGCAGAGTAACACGCAACTGGTGATCTACTGCGTCTGCCAGGAAAAACTGATCGTCTCATTGCTGATAATTTTTCTGTACAGAAATTAATTGAATTGTTTTCGAGGCATTGTAATTGACTAGTCATGTGTCTGCCCAGTTGGATATCAGTTGCTACGATGAATTGATTGCGTGGGCAGCATCGCTGTGGTCTTCACCGCATATAAATAACGACGTGTCATCGGCAAATCGTCGGAGTTTTGCTCTCCGTTTCAACCACAACGTCATTTATGTAGACCAGATAAAAAAAGGTCGTCGATAGAGCCTTGGGGGCACCCGCTGCTACAGTCTTGTATTAGGATGAATTTTCATCAATTGCAACCCTTTGTATTGTGTTCGGAAGATATTACTCTGGTAATGAGAGGAGTGCAGTTTCAAGAGGAACCTATGCGGACACACTCAGCCAAACAGCTTGGGGTATATCACTAAAGACTCCACCGTCCTCGTTGACATCGCCAATGACTTTACATTTAACATTTTAAAAGGTCTTGTAGTTTGAATACCGTATTGTGATTTCGTAACAATCCGGATTACAGCTGTTTAATGATATTGTTATAAATAAGACAATTAAAGATTTTGCTAATAAGACGTGTCAGTCAGACGGGTCTGTAATTGGAATAATACTAGGTGGCTTCCAGATTAATGGTATTTCATCAAGCATTAGTTGAAAAGATCCAAAGGAAGGCTTGAAAGCCTTGAGGTTTTTGTCATTAAAAGTCTTAATAACAGCTTCAATAGAGGAAGGTAGTTGACGTTGAGTAAGTTGATCTTTACCAAAGTCGAACGTAGAACTTTCTCGAAAAATATCCATTAAAAGCTGCAGTATTTCTACTTGGGTGGAATAAACTTGATAAATTTAAAACAAAAATAACCATCAATGTTTCTTACCAAGTTTTATTGAGTTACTACATGTCACGTACTTTTGCTAACACTGAGTTTCGATTGGTCCGAAAAGTCTCCAATATTGTGAGCGATGGGTTTATTTGACCTCATTGTGTGCGCGCTTACGCATTTCCCCATTCAAAGATCATTTCGCATCCAGGGCTAGTCGCGTGGTCTAATCGTTACAGTTTTTGGTAGTGTAAATAAAGTGCTGGTGTGATAAATGTAGACGGCAATATTTTTTTCAGACGAATCAGCGACATGTTGCATAAAATAGTTCCAGTCTGTATTAGTGAGTTAAACATACGATATCAGCCTGTTGGTGAAACAGAAAACTTTGGGTAAAAGTTGACGAGGAAGAGCGCGAACAGTTTTTTTTAAAAATGTGATCGATGGTCGCTACAAAAAATGACAATACATCAGATGAAGAAATTGTGTTCGGACAAGAAACATGTATTCGGTGAACTCAGAAAGTTGATGTTGATGATATGCCAGTAGGATCCTTCACGACTTTCGTGAGACCGAATTAAATTTGAATATCAAAAATATTTAAGCAACCAGAATTGAAGTCGCCGAGAACAACACATTTAGCAGAATATCATCACGAGCTGCGGAGAATAATAGGTCTATAATATGCCAGTATTTCCATCGTGCTGATGGAGGTCAATAAAAAGTATCTATGAAGAGTTTTGTATTTTTGTCTTTAACGTTCATCTGTACTGCCTTAAAATCATTTATACTCAGATTTGTTTTGTTATTACATCAAACCAAGCCGTTCTCGAATATAAACAACAACGCCCCCTCCATTGTCCATTACTGCGGACAGACGGAAAGTGATATCCTGGTATCTTTAGCCTGATATTGCCAATAAACGGGTCTAATCTAGAATCGGTTATTGCTATGATGTCGTATTTGCTCAGTTCATCTTCAAGCAAGTTCGCCTTGTTTTGCAGAAGCCGTTTATATTTAATTAAACAATTGAGATGTCAGTATTGGACGGGCCGGGTCGAATACATTTCCGGAGAGAAGCATTTTAAAACTTATTTCATATTCGTATGAAAACCATACTTCTTTGAGTTCGAATAGGCAAAAAGTATAATACAAAAAAAGCGCAGGTCACATTATAACAATTTTCTCCGGGCGGCCGTTGACCACACGGGTTTAGAAGCGGTTTGGGACTGTGAGAACCGCACATGGATTGTATATATTCCGTTTGTATAACTATTGACATATTTGATAGGTTATTATTTAAATCTTTTACAGATAATTTATTTTTTAGTGATAGTGTTAAACGATTATCATTTGAAGTAGTTATAGGCACATTATGTGATTGTCTTCCATTCCATACGGTGGGTTGCTGGGCGGGAGCTTCCAGTTGCCCCTGTGCTAAAAAACCTAAGGTGAAGCAGAATCAGACCTGTTGTTTGGTGTCTTTGTTATTGTCTTGTGATTGTCTTGCGTTGTCGCAGTTTGTTGTCAATGGCGTCGATGAAGGTCTCCTTCGCCCATTGAGCTGGCACACCGTCATATGAGTGAAATAACGGAGTTAAACCCCAATCAAACAAATCCATTTCATTGATTGCTCGCAATAAAACACATTTGTGCATGTCTCGATAAAAGACACTAATTAAGGGATCCTGTGTCACTGCTTGCTAAACAATGAGTTTCTCCGCCTTTACTTCGATGAAAATTCTTGGTCGTTCTAAAGTTCTGCGGTGTAGCTCAGTCGGTTAGAGCGCTAGCCCTACAGGCCATAGACCCAATTTCGCATCCTGGTCGAGGCTAGCACATTTGTTTCTCTACAAGAGTCTCTGTGTGAGTTTCTAGGGCATGATACTATCTATATGTTTTAATCAATTAACATCCCTATTCCATGCAGTGTGATTTTTAAAAAAAATATATTGAAATGACTTTTATAAAGGTTATTTAATTGGTTAAACCAAACTGCATATAGCTCAATTAAATAACAATCACTATATTTACCAATCAGGCAAAAATCTATATATATGTAATATATAGATTTTTGCCTGATTGGTAAATATAGTGATTGTTATTTAATTGAGCTATATGCAGTTTGGTTTTAAATGACTTATATACCTTTACAGAAAAAATCCCATAGGATTTTGGACATATATAGGATCCTGTAGGATAATTATAAAATCTTTTAGGATTGTGAAAATCTTATAGGATCCTATAGAAAACTCCTATACGATCTTATAGGATTCCATAGAATAATCCTATAGGATTGTTCTGTAACGGTTTTCTCATTGATTAATATGCAAGTTGTTATTTAATTGAGTTAACTGTAGATTGATCAGCAATTACATATATTTTTAAATTGATTTATATTCACAGTAAAACTTTTAAAGTCTTTTGTTCTAACGATAGCTGTTTGATACCATGAAAAAGGGAAGTCCATCATAATAGAGCTGATGCCAGCGTCTTGATCGGTGGTCTCCTCATCTCGACAGAAACAGGGGATTGGAAGTGAGGCCGATCACGTTCCAATTGCTGGCCTGATCAGTTGTTTCTCTCATCTCGACAGACATAGAGGCTTGCAAGTGGAACTAGAGTGGATCGAAGGTGATTACTGAATGATTGTTCAGCAGAGCTCTTAATGTGCTGTTCCCCCAGTCTAGATGGCCAGCTTGTCTCGCATGTTACATAACTGGGAATACACAACGCCGTTTTTTTTTAAAACTAACCCGCGGGAATAGTTCAGTAACACTCCAAATAGACGGAGCACGTTTTTTTTAGATAATAATAAACATTTCAAATACAAGAGGTATTAACTGGTGACGTTTCGATGTACATGTAACTTTGGAGTTTGTTTTTTCAGCTAAATGACAAATGTTAGACATTTACAATAATATGTCAAATAAAAATGGAACAAATAACACTAACACAAAGGACAATTCTCTTAACGCATATTCATATTATATTTAAGCTTTAAATGACTTTGTCATTTATAAAATTTGCTGAGAAAAAGTTATAACACACACTGATGTTTGTTTTTGTGACTGTCACAGTTCTATGGTAATACCTCTGTCGCTGACTATAACACTTTTTTTTGTTTATTACATTCTAGCTATTTGATCTTTTTTTGTTATCCATCCATTAGACTCGTAAAAGGTTGCTGTTGAAGAAGTAACAAAGAGTTGCGTGAAAATGTCAGTCAACGAAGTGATAAAAAATGGCGACTAGGTCATTGTGACCTTCAAGTAGGGTCATGAGCCAATCTGGAGCCATAATGTAGATGTTTGTCTCATTCAACTTCCTACAGACACGTACTCCAAGAGAAACCAGTCCCATTAGAGCTAATTACAGCACCACTCCATTAGTAGAAGCAATATCCTTTCAAGGTGATATTGTGTCATCGTGTCCCTCAATCTGTGAAAATAACCCCGATATGCTGTTTTGTACCTAGTGTGATTTTGTAAAAAAAAGTAATGATCTAATTTTGAAATTGAGAAAACATTCATGACTTTCCATGGCTGTCAACGCAATATAAAAACCAAACTCTATTTTCAATAGGCGCCGGATTAGCACAAACTACCAAATTTCACTTGCTTAAAAGGAATAAAATGAGACTTTGAAAAGGTCTACACATATAATCAGTATAAACAACTATGGATAATTTAGTCACAACTTATTAAAAATAACATCAAAAGGAAAACTATAAGGGGCACACTCCACAATAAAAGTAGGTTCATATGTGTGTGGTATCTATTCCGTATATTATCTTGAACATAATTATTAAGAAATTTCTGGGGCTAACATTTGACTTCAACGTGAATCATATCAGCCAAATCTTGCTTTTATCACTTTATTTTATTTAACTAAACTCTTCAGATTTTTAAATGTAAAATATGTTTAGATTTAATTTTGCAGTTTGAATATTTTCTTTTCAATGATCTATTGTGATGACGTTTTCCACTTGAAGGTACGTTAACACTTATCAAGATACATGTGTCATTAAACTAGGACCCATTATTTTTAATAAAATATTTTAAATATTTAATATTTTAGTTCAAATAGTTCAAAGATATTCTGTAATGGGATTCGGATAAATAAACCAGAAATTGTGTTACTGCCAGAAATAATTTCCTTTGCAAGTTTCAAAGTCATCATTGGATCGTCACTAGATTCACATGTTTGTCTGACAATCCTAGCCTTTTAACTATGTTTCCACGTCTAGTATTTTAACCTATGTTTCACATGATGAGGAGCGTAGAAAAAATATTTCCTCCAAATCGACCCAGGGTTACAATAATACCTACTCCTTGTTAATACTATTCTTTAATTATTCAAGCAGTACAAGTATCGCGCATCCAAGAAGTTTGACTTTCAAAAGGTGAGAAAAAAAAAATCGATGACACGTTAATCACAGACAGACGAGTGCTGTGATGGTTTCGCGACATTGTCATTACCAAAGAACTGACACTGTGAGAAGATTTATAGTAGAGCGAATACAACGTGTCTTTTTCGTCAAATATAAGCAATGCTTATGCCTTTTTTCTTCGATTAAAAATCAAAGGCACTTCACAGTAGAGAAGCAAGAATTTTTTTTTTCTTAAAAAAAAGTGTTTTGAGAATTATTTAAAACCCGAATAAAAAATGAGACGACATGGAAACGCCAAGTCAATACCAACACCAACTTTATTCTACATTGAAATGGAAACATGTTAGTAGTTTAGACAAGACTCTGATACAAAACTGACGTGTCGTCGTCATCTCAGTCATGCGTAGTTAAAATGGTGCAACTCATAATATAACTATTACCATACACACCTATAGAGAGACTTGTGGGGGGTCTCTTTCAATAAGTGAATAATAAAATCCACCGATTATGAACTTTGGCAAAAAAGGCATAAGGGTTTATTTTATGTGGAGTTAAGATAATCGTAAGTACCCAACTTAAATAATCGTAAGTACCCATACTAAGTTATCAGCTTTTCTAAATATCACCTCGGGATCTCTAAATAAATAACCCAAAATATTTTATTTAGCAGAGATCTCAACTAGGGTTATTTCCTATTCATAAAATGTCATAGATATGAACCATCGGAAAAATAGTGATGGAAAGGATGTCAACTAGGTTGTGAAGACGGGAAATAAACTATTGATATCTCATTGGCAAATTTACCTTTTAAATTTCCTAACACTGAAGATAAGTAGAAAATATGTGCCATACAGAATGTACGATATACGATATCGACAACATATATAAATATCAAGTTTAAACTGTTTGCGTTGTATTGAAGCTCTATATGTCAGGGTCGTGTGTTCGTCCTTAGTTAAATCTAGACATTACGAGTATCACTAAAACGTCTTGAGTTCTGTTTCCTTATACAAGGCAATTTGTCTGGTTTGAAGTGCTTTAAAATTACCATCATCTACTTCAGTTCCGCTTAAGTTGGGAAATGTACCGAGGTCCGCACTAGAATGAGTGTGAGATTTTGTGTAGTGACTTGATCCAGGTCAAGAGAACTCATGACATTTAAGTGACATACGGTCAATATGTGGTATCCTAAGGACTTCCAAATTACTATCT
>JAQQZZ010013601.1:0-11448 GCA_030265115.1 Mopalia vespertina | reverse complement strand
GTTTTCTGAGAAATCCTGATGTTTACTAACTGAAAAACGTTTAATCTGTCTCCCAGGAACCATTTCTAAGTCTGTAAAATAACTTTTAAAGTTGCCATATTATGGACGAAATTGAAGGTGATTTAGGGTATTTTCTTTTTCCAACTCTGAATATACAATAATTTATCGAGATTCAATATCAATCAGAGCTTTTATTTAAAATACATAGGGTATTATAATATCAAAAAGCTGTCCAATCAAAATTTTATTATGTTTGTTAAATCAAAAATTCAATTTTTCGTAAATGGTCCTTAAGAAATATGTATCTACATGTATATGTTTCTTCCCTGGTGCTTTAATAACAGGATAAGGGTTTTTATATTCTGTTTATTATTTGTCATTTTTGTATCACGATTATCTGCTTGATTCCTGCCCACACATTAACTATGAATGAATAGTTACCTGTTAGAGTCTAAGCTAATTTATGTGTAGGATATATTGGGTGTTTGTTTATTTTTATAGGGCTGATATATTTAGTTGTTATCAAACCAGTTGATTATTAATCATGCTGAGAATAAGAAATAGATAACCAAGATATCACATAAATAAATGGGCAAATAAAACAATTTATGACACAATGACGTTAGGAGCTTTGTACAGTGATTTGGGGTTATTAATTCGTGCTTGTATATAATATCAATGATCGTAGGTTTTGGTTCCCACTGGAGGCATTACATTTGTTATTGTCTTACAGCGCCCAGCCAGGGCTACGTGATGAGCCCTTAGTGATAAGTCTGTCTCTCTCCTAACATATTTGTTTCATTTTAAAAGGACAAAACATTGGTACAAAAATATTTTTAAAACATTGTTTTGTTTAGTAAGGAATTAGTCTGTTATTTTTGGCATGATTGTTAAGCAAAATTTGGTGTTCCCAGTTGTACATGTATTTACCTCTTTGGTATGTTAAACTTAAAACTTAATATCAAAATTTGGTGTTCCCAGTTTGTACGTGTATTTACCTCTTTGGTATGTTAAACTTAAAACCTAATATCTAACTTTCACTCTTCCTTTTATCTTACTGTCTAGTCATTCCTTACTTATGAATCTGTTTTTATAACCATCTGTATAAAAAAATTACTGCAAGCATTAAACACAATTAGATTTTTACATAATATTTTCATTCTCCCAAACCTAATGCTCGCATCCCTGGCTCAGTGGATAAGTTTCATTCTCCCAAACCTAATGCCCGCATCCCTGGCTCAGTGGATAAGTGTGCGCTTACTCATCCCGTTTACTGGATGCAGTCTGTCTATCTACCAGGTATATGAGTGAGTCACATGATGTAGCTCTGGTAATCGCGTGGCTGGTATTTTGTGAGGTTTCTGCCTGGTTTTCCACTGTAATTAAGCAAGGAGCAGTGTGAAGTGGAAAAATCTGTCGTCATAAAAGTGAAACACCCTTGAATGCGATGTAAAACCCCAATCAAACCCCTACCTAATAAATGTAATCGTTCAACAACACGCTTATGGACTTTTGATCAATTTATATTTTAGGTAACGTTATACCGGAAGATGCCTTTAAAAGCGATCTCTCGGCTGTGGGGTAAGCTGAATCAATTCCACCTACCCTTGTGGCTTCGTAACCCTGTACTAAAGCTGTACATCTGGGCTTTTGACTGTAACCTAGAGGAGGCTGCAGTGGAAGATCTCAAACATTATAAAAACTTGGGGGAATTTTTCCGACGTCAACTCAAACCAGACGCCAGACCTGTGGATTCTGAACATTGTGTGGTGAGTCTTGGCGATTTGAAGTCATTTTAGTTTTAAATTATTAAAACGTGATCAAAATTGACAATCAAGTAGTGTCAAATGTGCATATGTCTTATTTCTATACTAAACTAGGGTAATTTGGTTTATCAACAGATCACACGTCTGCTCCTCAAAACTTGCTTATCTCTTTGCGCTGATGTAAAATGTTATCTGTTTTTTTTTAGTAGACAATTGAAATGTTTTTAATTATTAAAACGTGATCAAAATTGACAATCAAGTAGCGTCACATTTACATATGTCTTATTTCTATACTAAACTGGGGTAGTTTGGTTTATCAACAGATCACATGTCAGCTCCTCAAAACTTGCTTATCTCTTTGCGCTGATGTAAAATGTTATCTGGGTTTTTTTTAGTAGACAATTGAAACGTTTTTAATTATTAAAACGTGATCAAAATTGACAATTAATTAGTGTCAAATGTGCATATGTCTTATTTCTATACTAAACTGGGGTAATTTGGTTTATCAACAGATCACACGTCAGCTCCTCAAAACTTGCGTCTCTCTTTGCGCTGATGTAAAATGTTATCTGGGTTTTTTTAGTAGTAGACAATTGAAACAATGATTTGTTTGTTGATTTATAGACTAGCCCTGCTGATGGAAAAGTGTTGCATTATGGGAAAGTTGAAAATGGAAAATTGGAGCAAGTAAAAGGAGTGTCCTACTCTCTACGCGGGTTTCTCGGTCCCTCAACATGGTCCCAACAAAGACGGATGAGTGATTTAGATGGAAGGGCTTTAAATGATATGGATTATCACGGTCAGTTAAAACTGAAACCTGGCCATTCCCTCCATCACTGTATCATCTACCTGGCACCAGGAGATTACCACAGGTTCCATTCTCCAGTAGAGTGGACCATGTCATTCAGAAGGCACTTTCCAGGTCAGTTACCTCCCTTATGATGACATTATTATCTCCCCTTAGTACATCTGATTATCTCCCATTATTTAGACATTCATTCTACCTTCCCACTATTCTGATGGACTTGACACACTGCAACAGGCTCTATAGAATATGTAAGTCTCAATCATTCCATTCTTCTAGAAATCCAGTGTCCTGATCCAAACTCTGGCGTTCGATAATTTACAATACTCCTGAAATTCTGTTTATGAATAAAATCCTAATTATGCCAGTCGTGAAAGTATTTTAGCTTTGAAACAAACAAATAAAAAAAACAGTCGGAGAAATCCTAATACTTTATCATTGAAAGAAAAATTTGTCATATGAGTCCTAGACACATTGAAAGCCATAAATTCCAAAAAAGATGTACTTTGATTCTATGGAGTAAATTTGGGGTAAACACTGTTCAAAGGAAGCATCACTATTGGGTGGCAGAATCCTCACAACATCCCCTATCTGTCCCTGACAGGGGTTCATAGTGGTCCAAATATTTGAGGTTTTTTTACTGAAAGTGTCATATTGATTTTTTTTTTTTCATTTATTTATGCCCAACTATTTAATTTTATCATTCTTAAACATTAGAAATGGAGTTTGAATTGAGTTTTTTTTAAAATGATGTCTCAAGTTGAGTTTATTCCCCAGCTTATTCTCCAATTAGGGTAGTTAAACTGGACTTCTAGTTCTATGAACCCTTGTATGATCAGTGACGAGTGACTGAATTTGATTGTGATTCAAATGAGTCAGCCCTCTTGCGAAATCCTGCTTATCAAAGGATAATAGCATTGAGAGAGGTCATTTTCTTTAATGAATGAAAATGGATTTTTTTTTTTTAAATTGAATATTCTTAGTTGAAAAGGAAAATATTGAATATTTTTCAGCAAAACTTGAGATTTTATTTTATTTGAGGGGCCTATATATTCAGCCACTCGAAATGACAATCCCTTGCATGGTGAATCACTGCACATTTTTTGTTCGTGTAAGTGTGGTATTAAACTGTTGAAGCACATCCCTGTCATATAATGGAAATACTTAGAATACTTCCAGTTAAGTAGGGCTTAAAACACCAATGCAAGCAAGGATGGAACATCAGAATACCCAAAATCACGTAAAACTTCGTCCGTAAAATTATTACCTTGGAAGTTAGAAATAGATATGTGAATGCTATGTAGGAAATGCTTATTCATGTGGAAACTTTTTGTTCACTCAGGTGAACTACTATATGCATGCTGCCATATTAGCCCATTGTCAGTTGACTGGCCCTCTGGCTAAGGGCAGTTTGTTTGAAGAGTGGCAATGCTATCTTTGCTTAGCACTGGAGGAAAATTAACTTTCCAATGTTATGGAAACGTTTCACATCCTGGTTGTGCTAGTGTCAATTATTGTTGGAATACACCGCCATCATATTAGTGAAATACCCTTAAACATGGTGTAAAACACCAATCAATCAATCAATCAATCAATGTCAGTTGACCTTAAATAGTGCTTAAAACTCCAAGATTAGCGAGGATTAACATGCCCCAAATCATGATAATTTGGTCCATAAAATGACTGCTGTGGAAGTATGTTTATAATATAGAAATGAAAATGTGTGACTGCTGTGTAAGAAATACTTACTCACTTTTAACAATTTTTCCCTCCAGGTGAACTTCTGAGTGTTAATCCGGGTGTTGCTCGCTGGGTACAGGGTCTCTTCAACTTTAACGAGAGAGCTGTCTATTATGGGGATTGGATGCACGGGTTTTTCTCCATGACGGCTGTGGGTGCTACCAATGTGGGCTCCATCAAAATATATTCTGATCAGGTGAGTTTCTCAGTGAAGGAGCTTCCTTTTGCTTTTGTGCTCTCAAAGCTAAGGGGCAACATACGGCTGATCTTTTTGTGAGGTCTTTGTACTGCCTCCTGTCTTTGTCTTCTCTTGTCTGTGTGTTTATTGCCAATGGTGTCAAGAATGATTTACTTCACCTATTTGGCTGGCACGCCATCATATGAGTGAAATAGCCATAAGTACGGTATTAAACAAAGAAATTAAAAGCCCCTGCTTCACTCCCTGATGGGAGCATCTCCTTTTACATTCATGAATAAAAGTAAAAACACACGACAGAAATGCAATTTTCTATTTTCTTCTGCAGGAATTATCAACAAACACGGGCAAAAAACATCCCCACGGAACGTTCTACGACAAAGAATTTAAGAAGAGCGGTGTTCGTATAAACAAAGGCGAGATGTTCGGTGAATTTAACCTTGGCTCCACAATCGTGTTGATTTTTGAGGCGCCTGACGAATTTGACTTTAATTTGGAAACTGGACAGAAAATAAGGTTCGGTGAACCTCTTGGCAAATGCTCAAAGAGTCTAGAAGATTAAAGACAGCGGAGTTTAGTCACCTAAAATGGAAGGAAGCAAAAGACACGGCCTTTCTCGGATGGTCCAAATTGTCAGACAACAACAACAACAACACACACTGTTGACTGGATCTTTCAGTCTAAGTGCAATGTTCAATGACTGTGATGCCAGATGCAAAGACGGCACATGTTTACATGCATTTATAATGGTTTATTTTACATTTGTGGGTTGATATTTGTTTTTGAAAGCTAACAATTGTCCCATTCTAGAAATATACAGAAAACTTTTGTTTCTGTCAAATTTGTCTTTGCGTCTTTGGTACAGTACATGTATCTGCCAGAAATGTATTGATAATGACTACAGCAATGAACACACCATGGCTCTATGATGTAGGTGCTCACTGTGACCTTGTGTCGACCTCTGAGCAATGGGTTTAATGTATTTCATTCAATACAGTAACAACTCATAATTGTCTTAATGTCAATACAATGTCAAGATGGAAAGGCATCTTTGAACTATTACCATTGAGCTAATTATTGTGAATTTTCACCGGTGAGCTAATCCTGGTGAATTGTTTATTGATGAGCTTAACACGGTGAATGGTTTATTCGTGAGCTAATCATGGTCAATTGTTTATCAGTGCGCTTATTATTGCAAGCTAGAATCAGCTAGCTAATTGAGGCAAACTAGTACTAGGAAGAAAATCATGGCAAACTGGTACCAGTGAGCTACTCCTGGCAACAGTGAGCTAATCATGGCAAACCGGTACCAGTGAGCTAACCATGGCAAACTGGTACCAATGAGCTACTCATGGCAAACTGGTAGCAGTGAGCTAACCATGGCAAACTGGTAGCAGTGAGCTAATCATGGCAACCTGGTAGCAGTGAGCTAATCATGGCAACCTGGTACCAGTGAGCTAACCATGGCAAACTGGTAGCAGTGAGCTAACCATGGCAAACTGGTACCATTGAGCTAATCATGGCAACCTGGTACCAGTGAGCTAATCATGGCAAACTGGTACCATTGAGCTATTCAGGGCAAACTGGTACCATTGAGCTAATCATGGCAAACTGGTACTGGTGAACTCATTATGGTGAACTGATATTATAGAAAGTAATATCAGTCAGCAGATAATACTGAGCTGAAAGGGCATTCATTATTTTCCCAGACATCAAACAAATTCATCAATTTAAATGGTAAATTTTGAAATCCATTGTGGCCTTAAATCTGTCATGGTCTTCAATACCTCATAACCAGACAATATGGTGCTGTTATACGGTGCCTTCTTGGAAATCTTCCACACAGACAAGGCGACCAATCAAATGCCATGTAACAAATCCAAAACATGGCTGAGTATTGGATGATCTGTGTTTGTGTTTGATACAATGTCTGAATTCGTCCCTCTTGATATTTTAAATTTTCTGATAGTGTGTGGAGTATTTGTCAATATTCAGTAGTAGTGTTCATGTACATGTACATACTACATAGAAATAAGTTTAAGCTGGCCACAGGGGTGCTTTCAACATAAGAATCTCAAGCAGTTCCAGTACTGCTATTCCCTATGCTATAACATGTCCTGATCCTGGACAACAGTTGGGGCATTAACCATTTACTATTTCAAGCAAAAATGCATCTTTTTTTTATTATAGAAATCTGGGAAAGGAGGGGGGGGGGGCACGATACATTTCACATGAAAAAACAATATTGGGGAAAGGAGGAGGGTTTGGGTGCTCAAACTGCTGGTGCCCACGAGTGGTAAAGGCAAGGGCTTGGGCAGACACCGGTCCACCCGTCTAAATGGACATCCTGAAGTGAACAATTGTCTCATTTGGACACCCTGTTTTAAAAAACTTTAACATGCAAGAGATAGGAAAACTGTCAAAATTCGACACCCAATTATTGGAAAAGTGAAGCAAAATGACCATTTTGGACACCATACTTTTGATTTCTGGCTATAAAGCCCCTGGGTAAAGGGCATGCATCAAGCCCTGTACCAATACAGATCTGAAACGGTATAAACAGTAGTTCAGTTCATATTATTTTGCCTAGGAGAGGCGTTGATATAGGTCGCCTTTACCTCTTCACCAATCCACTCCATCTTTTCTGGGAAAATTATGGTTTAAATCCTATTATTTTTCCAAACAGTCTGCTATCTCTATAAGGACATCAATAAACTGAATATATTTAAATGTTTTTTAAAAATAAAATGTATATATTCCATTTAAACATTTTATTAATATATTTATTTATACGAATGTAAAATATATATCTTGGCTAAATTTTTACCTCTGACATAAGAGCGTATTCATAAACTCAAGCAGATGTTTTTGATATCATAAGGCGCACATGTATTGAATTTAATTGATTAATTTGTCTCAGAAGGTTAAAAATTGACAAATATCACTGTCCCATGGTTGTTAAAAAAAACTAAAAAATATTGATGCATTGTTAATTAAGTGTTCTCAATAAATTTGAAACCAGCAGCCAATGTTATAAAAACTTGAGCATACTGAGGTCTGTGCTCAAAGTCTTAAGATCATACTCCAAATTTTTCTGCTTTGAATAAGTAATTATAAAACGGTTGGAGAATGTTTTCTGCAGAATAGGAAATCACTGCACTGACTGCCGTTGTGCAGCTCTTTTGCCAATAAAGGTAGAAATGCAGCATTTGTAAGTGGATTTAAGATATTCGTCATTTTTAAATCCCTAATTTTCAAGCACGACAGGGGTCCACCTTATTGAGAACGGAATAACATCTATAGGGAATTAAGAACTTTCTGTCTGCTGTTTTTCAATGGAACTTTATCTCAAGTTGTTTTTAAGTGACTTTTTGCATCTCGAGAGAAGGCAATAAATTGGCTATATGTTATCAACCATTATGAGGGGCTGAGTATAGAAAAACTCAATTTTGTCTGAAAAATATTAAATATTTCCCTTTTCAACAACATGAACAACATTTAAATATTTTAGCAGAATTCAATTTCAATCAGAGCTTTCATTTATAATCCATCGGGTTTTCATAACATCAAAAGACTGTCATATCAAAATGTAATTCCATATTGCTAAAACAAAAATTCAGTTTTTCATAAAAGGCGCACAAGGAAATGACTTTCAATCTCGGTATCAACACTTTCATATATTTAAATATATTTATTTATTAACAGAAGATCCATTGGATAGAGTTCTCTGGCTAAGGGTAGTTTGTTTGAAGAGTGAAAATGCCGTCTTTGCTTAACACTGGAGGAAAATTAACTTTCAAACTTTATGGAAATGCTTCACATCTTGGTTGTGCTAGTGTCAATTAATATTGGAATATACTAACATCATGTCATATAAGTGAAAACCCTTATGCACAGCGTAAAACACCAATCAATCAATCAATCAATCAATCCATTGGATGAATAGATGTTTCAATCAGGGAACATTGCTGTGAACTCTTTTAGCACACATTTATTGTAAATAACATCACCTTTTTGAAGTTTTACACTGGCCATCTAGTAGTGTTAGATTTTTGTCTTGCAAAGTCCCATGCAGAATTTCCGGAATTTTACGATTGCCAAAGTATCATAGATATAAAAAAAAATGCCAATTTAACAACCAGAGTATATGTAAGTAAAATGTATGTCAGGATGCAAAGTAGTTCTTCAGTAGATTTGATAACAATCGTGAGCCATCTACTGCATGCTTTAATCGTAATGTGTTTTCTTACCGTAGGCTTACAAGAGCCTGTGTCATTTCTAATTTGAGTGTATTTATGATAATTTGACCCATATACAAGTTGTGCCGTTATTAATTGGGTAAATTTAAAGCTGAGCATAACACTAATTTCGCCCATCAACAGTTTTCTTCGACTTTATAGTGTTGTCAATGTTTATGGAAAAGAACAAAATGTTACTAATACATCAAGGTTACAAATCAAAAATTGAATGCAGTACTGTATTGGACTGGTCATGGATTTTTGGTGCTTTAATATTAAATCCATTATAGGCATACGCATCAACGGTGGGAGCGATGAGTAATGTTCATGTTGCTCCCAGCTTAAGGGCAACACCAGAGTTTTGAGGTTGTCCCATCATTGTTAGTGATGGTTTCCTTCACCCGTGGATCCCGCACACCATGAGTGGGGAAATAACTTTTTATTCAGAGTACGGCCAAGACAAACTAACAACTAATAAAAGATGTAAAAAGATCTTGACTACTATATACAATTATTTATTTATGGGAGTCCAACATACACATAAATTGTACTGCATTGTAAGTGGTTCTTGTTGAACTTGTCAAGCTATTCTAATTAACAATTGTAAATACATGTAAAACTATTGCAAATTTTGTATATTTGTATATACATGTATATTCTCTCTCAATATTAAATGCTCTGTGATCTATTTTCTACAAACACTTTGTCTACTGGAGTTTGTTTTACTAATACTATTTAAGGGTTATATTGTAAGACCGGCGTACCTCGGGAATTCTGGTGTACTTTGAACACAGAATTCTGTTGCATACACGAACAGGCTATTAAAGTACACAAAGAAATAAAAAATCTATGCACTGCTTTATCACAAAAATACACAATGGTAAGAAAATACTCCTAAAAAACTTTTTTGGAACCGAAATTTTTTCTTTGGTAGGCAGGTCTGTATTGTTGATCCATATTTTCATCTGTTTATTGTATCGTTACTCTAAAACATTTGTTTGGGGCATTTTATGAGGTACTAAAGGTTATTTCCCTTTGATGACCTGTCAGCCCAATGAGGGGAGACAACCAGTGCAAGTGAAGCATTGACAAGTTAAGCGCAGGAAGCAAACCATTCTGATTGGTTGTTTGATTTGGGCTGAACGTCGTACCCATTGGTATTTAGCTTAAAAATATGACGAACTGTCCGTTCCACAAGTTCCTTGCTTAAATACTGTGGAAAATCATATAAAAAAATAAGAAACGCACCGCTAACTGCTGGAGATATGAGCGTAGGGTGACTCCTATACCCAATGGTCAACAGAAGGACTGGAGCCCTTGAGCCTTATATTGATTTTTGTTTGTTTGTTTGTTTGATTGGGGTTTAACGTCGTACTCAAGGGTATTTCACTTATATGACGACGGATTGTCCACTTCACACTGCTCCTTGCCCCATTACGGTGGAAAACCGGGAGGAAACCTCGTAAAAACCACCACCGCGATCTCAGGATTCTGAACTGCTTCTCCATTACTATGAGGGATAAAACCAAGTCAGAGGTATTCAAATCTACATAAACCGGATTAATTTGCTTTTTTGACTTGGGTTTCACGTCAAACTTAATGTTATTTTACACACAGGTGAAAAAAGCACGCTGGACATCTTACAGTATGACACAATAAATCTTATTGTGGCTTATTAAGCCACATATTAAAGTACTTTGTCCACGACTCCTCTGTTTTAGAAGAACATTTCAACCTCTCACTCTACACAATCAATTTATTTCCAGTCTTCAGACTATTTTAGAATGGTCCCAATGATTTTCTATTACTGCAACATTAGTCAACACATCTTTTAAAACAAAAGCTATAAAAAGCTTGGCTAAATAGAAGTCACATCTATTACTTTCACAGCTGCGAGCAGGGGCACATAATTTAATACTCTGTTTTGATTTACCACTTAGCCACGGCCGCGGGCTGATACATTAAAATGGGATTAGTAGGCAGATATGCTAAACATTGAACCAGCTCTCTGGGGTAAATTAATCTTTGAAATTAGGCCTTCATCACCATAATATCACCAGTGGCCTGAAGTCTGAGCATCACCCGGCACTGCATAGTATTAGCCAGAGATCAAGAGGAGGGTGTCACCATTTTTACAGAAACAGTCTCATTTAACTGTTCCTCTATCTTTCCCATCTTAAATGTGACTGAAACCAGGTGTCTCAAATGGCTTCTTGGGCCTCAATCACACAGACACCTCTTTGTCTAACACTATGCGCCACTGCCTTGTTTCAGATGAAGGAATCAAAAGGTAATGCTTTTTACTGTTTGGATCATTCTGATAATCTAGTGCTGACATGTATATATTTATAACGTAGAGAGGGAAAATTTTACTTGCTTTCACAATGTATATCCACTTTTGTCATCTCACCTCTATCAATAAAATCCATTTAAACATTTTCTTGACCTTGTACACAAGAGACTAAAAACACAACGAGTCTTTTGATATATAGTATTTTAATCTCAGGCATGATTGGAATAACGGTTAGGCTTGACGGTGCAATCTATTTTAATAAAGACATCTACAGTGTTGTGTATATAGATAGTGTGTTAGTGCATGCAATATTTGACTAGTTACACTTGTCATACAAGGTAAGCTGATAATACCGCAGCATATTAACAGTACACAAGGTAAGCTGATAATACCGCAGCATATTAACAGTA
>JAQQZZ010013590.1:0-11449 GCA_030265115.1 Mopalia vespertina | reverse complement strand
ACCGGTATCAAAACGATACCGGTGATACATAATAACGCATAGCCCCTACGTTATCAAGTATGCCGGGATCGATCGATCCCGGTGATACATAATAACGCACAAAACCATTACTACATGATAACGTTGAAGCATTCCTTATTATGTACTAATCCATGCGACCTGAGATACGCATTCTATACTACTAGTGGCGTTACTGTCATTGATGCACAAGACACATCAATAAATAGACATCTCAAACAGACCGGCTTCATGTTGACATCCAATTAGCTTCGAGAATACCGGGGCAACGGAAGCTTTCCACAAGTTTTCATCATAAAATAATCTACATGCCTCGCATTGTAAAACAGTCCACCACTCTTCATCTTCATTATGAATAAGCCCAGGTATTCATTATAAAACAGTCCACATATTTTCACTATAAATAACCCATATGTCTATCCATGTCTTTCATCATTGAATTGTTCACACATGCTCGTCAATATTGTACATGTCTTTGTTCTACAATAGTCCACATGTCTTCATCATAAAAGGGTCTGCATGTTTTCATAATAGTGTACATATCCTACTCATAAAATAGTCGTATTCATCCTAAAATAGTGTATATATTCGTCATAAAGCAGTCTACATGTCTTTATCACTATATAGCACGTCTATAAGATGTATTCTAGATATAAAACTGGCGGAGGGAGCATTACGGTGCCAGTTTTCTGTGCTAGAAGCTAAAGGACAATATAAAATCGATATGTTTTCGAGGACTTTATATTGCGTTCTGTGGTTGTTATGTTTTCTCCTTACTTGTCTTTGTTTGATGCCAGTGTTGTGGAAGGTGGTTTTCTCAGTTATTGGGCTGGCACGCCGTTGTATGAGTGAAATAACCTTAAGAATGGTTTTGTTTGTTTGATGGGGTTTAGCGCCGTACTGAAGGTTATTTCACTTAAACGACGGCGTACCAGCCTTGAAGGAAAAAACCCTCGACACCATCGGCAACAAACAAGGACAAGACAGGACAAATACATGGCATATTACAAAGACGCCACAAACAGATCAGCTTCGTGCTGCCCCTTAGCTCTGAAAGAACAAGGGCAACAGGACGCTCCTTCGCAACCCTCTCCCCTTAACAACGGTGTTAAACCCCAAACAATCAAATTCCACGAGTGTTAATCATACAAAAGTTCAATGTTTTCATCGTTAATTCAAGACATGTTTTCATCACAAACTAGTTCACTTAATTTCGTCTTAGAATAGTCTTCACGATTTCGTTCTGTCTAAAAAAAAAACCCTGTAAAAGTTAATCATTTGTTTATATACTTGCTCATATACATGTGGTGAGACAAATCAATTTGGTAAAACTGTTGCAGGGGAAAAAAGCCATACAGGAAGTGGAAATATATAACTGATCCAATGTGAAATAAAAACAAGACTATAGAAACCAGTTAACATATCCGGTATATTAATATAAACTAAACGGGTTTCTGATTTAGATTAATGACATCCTCATTAACTCAGGGAAGTAAATATAACTGTAAGTTCAAATCTATGTTTAATCAGATATTCTAACGAACTGAACAACCCTAAGTACAGTTCTAGTATGACCCTGTAGCAGAAAACACACACAATGCCCTAGTACTAACTTAGCCGTCGTTACAACGGAAAGAATCTATGTCCAGTTCTAGTCCAACCATCTAGCTGGAAGGATTTATTTACATCCAGTTCCATTATGAACCCCCGCCCCGAACCCCCAAATGAACTTAATACATCTTTGCCAAAATATCAACCTGACCATTAAAAGTTAAAAAAAACAACTATATGTGCATTTCCAGTCTGACCATGCAACTGAAAGACAAAACGTGTGTCCGGTTAAAGTGGGTTTGTCTAATTGAAAATACCCATCAACTGAAGGAACTAATACAAGTTCAGTTGTTACGTGACCATGCATTAGAAAAAACAAAATGATGTCCAGTTTTAGAATATCTCTATAATTAAAATAAACATCAATATTGAACGTTCTAGCTTAAAGAACTAATCTAGCTCCAATTTCAGACTGCATATAAAGAGTTAATCTGATACCAAGTTGTACTGATATCTTTACGCTTATTGTTAAAGGGCACTATAGCGGAATTGTTTTAAAGTTTTACCTTTTTGTTTCTAATCTTAAAGGAATTTGGCAATACATGTATATATATTCTGAAGTTCTTCTAATGTGGATTATTTGTTCCTGAAACCTACAGAATGAAAAATCAAAAAAGCTTTTTGGAGTACCACCTTTTCAGATTGCTACTTTTTTTTAATAGATAATAACAGAAATGTTTTTGCATCATACATTATTTTAACCCCCAAAACAGTCAATCAATTATCCGTATCTTCTAATTTTTATTTGCAAGATACTGATAAAGTTTAAAAAATCTTACAAATAGTTAAACTAGTGAAATTCCAACAGAAACACAAATATATATATAGATCTAGAAAACTTAATGAGCTTTAAGTCCTGTATGTTGAGATGAAGAGTGCACATAAATCTGTTGTAGGTACATCAATGGCCAAGGAGTTGACATTTCCTCAAGACTTTACAGCGAAAAAAAAAAGCGAATAAATCAACAAAAATGTATTTCAAACCAAAGTGCTGGAAATCGTGCAGTGAAATTTTTAAATTAAAATTAAACGTTATTTGGTTAAAACATTTGTATCAGGTTTTTCCTGGTTTGCTTACAGATCAACTTGTTTCTGCTTTGTTATACAGCTCAATAAAAATGCTTTGTTATAAATATCGCCTTCAAATTTAAGGATCGTCGCGATTATGACATGCATTTTATTCTAACTCTTACAATAAAATAGTTCGCATTGTGATGAGACTTGGCGGTGTCCATCTGTGTTGGGTTCAGAGCATAATGTAGTTCTAAACTAATATTGCGTATTCCAAAGCCATATAAAATTCAATAAATTTGTTGAAATGCTAGGATATTGTGTTAAAATGCTCGGATATTGTGTACACGGCGATATAAGCTACCCACACACGGAATGGGCGAGTTTGGTGCCTATTTATTCATCTATCTGGACTGAGCGCATTCTAAAATCTTATAACGTCGAGACATGACATACCCGGGCCATTTTGTTTTGCACTTCTTTTATTTGCTAGGGTTGTGGCATATGCCGCCCCAAATATTGGCGGAAATTAATGCGCGATGGCTTGACAAAGCGTACGAGAGTTGTCTTAGTCTCGTCCGCTATAGAAACTATCGCGAGAATACGAATGGACCGAGCGACGTGATGACATCACAGCAACGAGAATCGCGCGACTTTTGACTGATTAATAAGTGTTCTGATAAGTCAACATGACATAAGACATTTAATAGATCAGTAGGCAGGGTTGTTATAAATGTAGTGATTAAGGCAATTGTTTAAGGGATTTTTATAGTACAACGTTGATTTGTGACCTGCGGACAAAAATCGAATGTAGATGCATTTTTTAAAATATAAACTGGAACCAAGTCACCGTTAACAAGAAAGTGAAAACATTTGCGGAACAAAGAAAATTGCGCCACACAAGGTTTTTTTCTACTGAGAACTAGAATAAATTAACAAAGCGAGTCGCACTGTAAAAAACGTCAGATATTCATGTATTTGTAATTGTTGCAATGGCTGTGCTAGGCCAAGTCATTTCGTGACTTCAACACACATAACAAAGTTGTAAGAAGTGTTTTGTAATGTCCATATATACAGACAATTCGTTTACACAACTTTACACTAAGATTGTAATGAATGATGTGAAAATTCCACACGAAAATCATTTGTCTAAACAATTTAAATAGTATGATTCATGAAAATGCTATATATAAACAGTCGATTTATATTTGTATAGTATAAGAGAGCAACATAACAAACAATCAAGTAAAACGTCTTCGGAGTACATTTAAGGATAAGTCCACACTGCCAAATACTTGGCTTAGAGATAAACGTAAAACTGTCGCTTTTACGTCCGCTTTACAGGTATAGGACTAATTGGTTGAAACATTAGCAGAAATATGTTGTTTGATCTATCAATATACAAAGAAGGGTTGTTACAATTGTTGAAACAATTCCAAATAACTGGTAACTGGTTTAAAAATAAACAGAAAATATATTATTTTTTAAAAAAATATACTGCCTACTGTAAGTCCATGGTACATGTCTGCAATTGGTTGAAAGATTGACAGAAGAGGTTTTTTAATATATATGTTGTGATAAGAACGCTTTATACGCAAATGGTTTACAGATGAATAGAAACGGTTACTCTAAATGTTAAGGTCAGGCCACATTACAGGTAAATGGCTTAAAGATTACCAGAAAAATGTAGTTATAAATGTTGTCATAAGAACACGTTACACGTAATTCATTAAAAGAGGAATATAAATGGTCACACTATATGTTGCGAGCAATCAGCGTAACGGAAAAGATTGATGGAAAATGGTAGTTGATAATATAAATAAGTTATACAAATCCGAAGTTAAAACAAAACGTTTCTGATATTCTTGTAGTAGGATTGGATAAACTAACAAACAGATAAATGTCTGATGTGTTTTTTTCTTACCTACCTGAACCCAAATAACCTCTAACAAGAATATGTACATATATGCAGAACAAAAGCATTTGCCATCTTACCACCACCATATTGTCTTTTTTTACAGAGGGAAATCATAATCACAGAGCTAGACACACCCGCGGTATAGTCCTTAAAATTACCTACCTACTTTAATTTTCTAAAATCGAAGGTATAGATATAACAGTCGTCCTGCATTAAAAGAATATTTTGTCAGATATTATAAAGTTGGAAGAGGTCCTTCATATGCAAACCATATATAAAAGAACCAAGTCTAAGGGACGTTATGAGGGAACAATGTGTTTAAAAAAATTCATTTATCAGGTAATGTAGGACCAAGTGCGCTATATACAAAACAAAAATCATACCCACCTGACAGTAACCTTATGTTCATATTTATAGACTTAACTGTCTCAGAAGGATTTAGTTAAATGATTAACATCCGCAATATAAAAAACGCGAGGGAATAGTTTTTTCTCCCGATATACACGACCATCTCGGTTTGACAGTCTCAGCAAATAATTATAGATACGAAATGACTAGTTTTTATTTTCGCAAACGTGACTTGTAAGCGATTACAACAGGTTATTTCAGTCTTTGTTTCTAATATTATAACAGCATATAACAGAAGTCGACCGAATGCATAATGTCATTAAGAAGGATATACTGCATGTATCATTGTCCACCTTATCCACCGATATGGCACTGAAAGCGATATGTTTTATATGGACAATAACCTTAGCTTTTGGAGTGCAAATAGTGAAAAGACAAATTTCCGGATTATCGGGACGAGCCCCACTAGCCTCCCTAGAGGATCCTTTCGAACCGGCGGAGCTGAGTGATCGGGTTGGCCCACCGCCCTTAATGAATCAACACTTCTTCAGCCAACAAAATGGATTACAACAGCAATCTTTCAATCAAATGATGCAACAGCCAAATTATGCAGGACTTTACAATAGCATGTTTCAGCAGGCATTTCCTGGTATGTTTAATGAGGAAATCTTCTACCCGGCAGACCTCCCTATGCGACAGCGTGCTCGGCTACGGCAGAATGCCCTATCGCGGGCTATTGAAGGCCCACCTTTGGGGCCCCAGTTCCCATACGGTAGAAACAATAATTGGCCGAATAGCCAGAGGCAGGATACTCCAGGGAATAGAGCATTGTTCCCAAATCGTCGATCCCAGTCAGCTGTACAGGAGCCGGGATTGGTACCAAGCGATTTCCAACAGGGAGCTGGCAATCCACTATCACTTCAGCGCTTGTCCAGTCGACTAAACCAGTTTACCAAAAGACCAGTCAGTGATGCAGCTCCTGTTTATACGGCGGGATCAAAGCAGGCAGTCTACAGACACCAAGCAGGCAGACAAGCCATTCCATCTAACCCTACGCCATATGTATCAGGTCTTTCGTTCAATGTTCCTGGAACAGTTCCACAGAACAACAACCCTCTAGCAACTGCCGTACAACCACCAATGCGCGGTGGATTTGCGCCACCAGTGCGCGCTGGATTGGCACCACCAGTGTCCGTTGGATTGGCGCCATCAGTGCGCGCTGGAATGGCGCCACCAGTGCGCGTTGGACAAACATCACAAGTACTCGATGCATGGGCACCACCAGTAATGGCCGCCGTGCCTCATAGGACCAGCATTAGCAGACAGAATAGTGTTTTCCAACCAGTAAAATCTAGTCCAGTTGTATCGCAGGAGCGCCCACCTGCTATCTCTAATGTACTAAATGCTCTAAACAACCAAGCACCTAACAAGATTATACCACAGAATGTGTTGGCTAAGCTACTGGCCGATTCGGTCAAAGCCAACGGTATAAAGCAAATACTAAGCTCTTTACGCGCTGCACGTCCATCGAAAAAGCAAACTGTGTTTACCGGTCGATCACAAACTTTACCACAAAATAGGAGAAAAACTTCATCGAAAATGACTGGATTGCCACAACCAGTCTCGACGTATGTTCCGCTGAGGAATAATAATAATCCTACTGCACAAGCCGGTGTTGCAACAGCCACTCGTAGTAGACTAAATCCAACTCCAACCAGGTCTTTGACCTACACAGAAAGAATGCGCTACAACACGCAGTTACCTCAAACTAGCGCTCCAATTGTGTTAGGTAATAGCCAATTATTTCAGCAGGCTGCTTCACTGTTCCCTCCTTCCCCAGGCGTGAATGTGAGTAATTGGGGCAGGGGTCAGGGGCCGCCTATTAACGCTCCTGTCGACTCGCCACCTGGTACAACCATTTCCATCAACACTCCTGACCCGAAGAAGTCATCTGTTCTCGTGGTTCCTGCAGACAAAATCGGCACCGTAGCAGCGCCTTTGTGATTTGTGAACCCACTACAACATTACTTTACACAAACTCTCGTCCGTAAAACCTTAACGATCCTGTAGTATGTATGACCAGTCCAGCTGTATTGGCAATAGGGACCATTTGCCGGACGATTTTGTTGCTCTCGTTCATTCTGATTCATTTACCACAGTAGAATACTTGAACACTAACATGGCTACGGATACATATTTAACGAAGTGTCAATACATTTGAGGTATACTTTTATAGGTATTGATTACGGAAAAGAGATTTACGAGGAACTGATATCCAGGTTTCGCGGTCTTGTTGTTTCTTTTGGGCCCAAAGGGAAGAAAAAACAAATGTAACTTTTATAATATCTTTTTTTTCTATTATTCGACTATAATGCACAGTAGGCCAACAATACTGCTTTTAAGTTATAAACTCTGACTACACCTGCTCGCATTGGAGGCGAACGACAGCCTTTTCCGATAAAGTGGTCTAGATTTAAACGAATCTTGTTTGCCACCGAGTTACCATGTAATATCAGTTTGATCACGCATTTATTATGCATTGTAGAATTCACTGTGGGAATAACAGGAATCGAATTAGAGTCATCTTTAGATTGCTTGTACCATAGTCGATTTGCCACTGCAGTCGGAGACAAACTTTAACATAACCCTGTTTTATCTCATATCAGATACGAAAGAAATATTAAAAGAATAGAGAACTTGTTAATATAAAGTTTTGGGAAAATGCTTGTTTTCTTACGATTAGGAAAATCTTTAGTTTCGCTTTAAAACATTTCGCAAAGATGATAAACCTGCTTTCACAATTACGACACTGACCATAGCTGTGCCGCTTGCCATATTGACTGTAAACACTGTCGAACTTGAACCAATCGCCTACCAGGTCTCGACACTGACCATAGCTGTGCCGCTTACCATATTGGCTGTAAACACTGTCGAATTTGAACCAATCGCCTACCAGGTCTCGACACTGACCATAGCTGTGCCGCTTTACCATATTGACTGTAAACACTGTCGAATTTTAACCAATCGCCTACCAGGTCTCGACACTGACCATAGCTGTGCCGCTTATACCATATTGACTGTAAACACTGTCGAATTTGAACCAATTACCTACCAGGTATCTAGAAAATACCCGGTTCCGTTACGTAAACCTGAGTCATATAGCGGATTAACTATTTATCATAGCTATTAAAATAAATATTTGCGCCTTTTCGTGTTACAGATGTTTAGATGAGTTGTTGTTTCCACTCAGTGAAAATGTCGGACATCATTAGTGTTTTAGTTTTAAACCCTCTACTCTCTGTTAAGGACTTCTGGTCTATTTACGAAAGGAATTTTTGCTGCTTTTTTTATTTGTTGCCCCCAATCAGTCGATACTGGTATGGGTAAATCACAAGTTGTCTCTTCTTTTTATTTTAATAATCAAAATATGTTAGTTATTTTATAATCAAAACTAATGGACTTATCTTTTTTATATAACAAGAAAAGAATGGCGTATTGTATAATTGCAAAACAATACTCCGCATTTTGGTTAAAGAATATAATTTTCAACAGAGTCACGGTAAATTTTGTATGTGCGATTATCGTAAATTTCACATCACCGTGTCTGGCCTCTGGCAACTACGTCACACGTGTATGTTCCCCGTGAGGTCCTGGTATATATTCGTCCTCCGATATAAGCTAGGTATAATTTTGTATAATATGACAAAAATCCGAAACTGGTGTCTGTGCAATCCAATTAACATTCTTACAATTTATTATCACTTTACTAAGATGTAGAATGACAGTATAAATAGTAAAAAAAAGGTACCCTTATCGAATGCTTAAAAACAACATACTTCAGAAAACCTCGAATTTGTATATTTATCCGGTGAGTTAAGTAATGGACCCAATTGATCGGACTAATTATTTACTGTTTGTTTGTATTTATTTGCCAGTTCAACAGTTTTTATTCCAACAGCATTTCAACTACGAACAAAACAACTATCGAATGGGTTAACTTTTTAACGTTTTATTCTGTCACTCTCGTACCGACAAATCTCTAGAATTATTAAATATCGTAGGAAATTGACTATCTTTAAAAACGTTAAATGTTAAGGTAGTCCGATAGTAATATAGGTAAACACATAGGTCTACAAGTTACCAGGTTGACCATGACAGCAATTTTGAGTTGTGTTGTTTTATCCTTCTGTTTATTTATCACATGTTACTATTTGTAAATAAAACAGACATATTATTAAAACGTTTCGGGTTGTATTGTGTTTATATGTGTAGTTTCTGATGAGAAACGTTCAGCCCTAGAATCACCTGTCTTGTGTATTGAGTGCAATTAAAAAATCAACAAATTCAGAACTATTTAAGTTACACATTTAACATGTTGCATATATAAGCCTGAAACAATAAAGTTTTAATAGATTTAAAAGTATTTTGTAAAGTCGATCTGGTTTTGTTAAATCTATCCAAAAAAATTGCATTGGTTACAAAACTGCTATGCACAATTGACCCCTGGACTTCTGCAACGGGTTTGAGTATCTTAATAATCAAAGAAGATTGGTGTCTAATTATAATCTGTAAACCCATTGATATAATCACTCAGCCGTGACCTAGTGTTAATATACCAACATTATTCAATTAACATAAAGTTTTACTGTCCGTTTATCGAGGCTATTACGGTTGTTTCCCTTCTTACCATACATAATCTGTTTTTAATTAATTTCCCACCTTGGCAACTGGTAGTTCCTAATGTGTATACCGTTTTAATGAGATTCATTGGAAAACCCGATCGAGGGTTGTTTGAGGGTAGTATCTTGTCATTTTTACGGATGCGTCAAAATGTAATACAACTGGGCGCGTTTGGGTAGCTTTTTGTGTACCAGTTTTTAAAGTTTATTCAGGTAAACGTATTTCTGATTTTCCCCGATACTGTGATTCAATACCTATGGCATTGCAATCGGTATATCGTACAGCGGCACCAATTAAATACGGAGTTATGTCAGTTAGATATTCCTCGACCTATACTCTAAAAAAAAGTTTAAACCAAAGTTCAAATAGGGACGAAGCTTTTAAGTCTGTCTACATATATATATGTTGTTGAAACTAGAAAGATCCCGATGTTTTAAATTGAAAGAGGAGTAGTTGAAGTTCAAATGATAAGTTATTTGAATATGTTTTCTGTCCGCACGGCATTGTTGTATATTCATGCCAACGAAGTGAACTGAAAAAAGGGTATAAGTGAATTCATTAACGTCCCCAATTACTTGGTAAAATATTAAAATATACCATTTGCTTGATTTTCACAGTTTTTGCAGTCCAAAGAAAAAATCGAAATATTATTTATCTGAATTGTGAATGAACCAAGACAATCAATAACATCTCTTTGACGGATTTACATGGTTGAAAAGGGGGGAATTAAAAAACAGCCTTAGCGGTTTGAGACACCAAAAAGAGTCCCAATCGCCCTGTCTTCCTTAAATCGGTCGCCATTTTTTTAATCTGCCAATACAAGGTTTTTTAATCCAACATTTGATCGTTTTTTTACCCAAATGCAACTTTTATCGAGTTCTAATTTCTACGGAAATAAAGATAGTCGTTAACATATACTTAAGTCTTTTTATTTCCGATAGCAGCTATAAAATGGAAATATTAAAGAGTGAAATCAAGTAATTCTCGTTCAACACACTGTCTTCTTCCTTTGCAAACCGGTATAGTATCTCGCCAATTCCCACATTCCGCGCGAGAGTTCATGATATCATCAGCAATTCAAGGTAAAAGCTTAATGTTACATATCCTTGTATATTGTAATCCGAGATCAGACTTTTTAATACTTCTGAACTCAAAGGTTTATAGAATTGTAGGTGCATTAATACTACAGACAATTTCTAACATAAACAAATTTTAAAATGTGAAAAATCAGAAAAACAATTGTTTACTACACATCATGCAAGTCCATTCCAACTGCGCGAAACCATAATATGCCGGGTCATGATACGAAAGCTTCTGTTAATTTTATATAGCGGAAGACAAAATAAACAAGCATAACCTGACTAGCTTTTGATGGTTTCTACACCAGGCTGTTATAGAAATTTCGAGCTTCTGGCATTTTCAATATCATACTCTATACATGAAAACTGTTTTATGGATATATACTTTTTATAGATCAATACATACCTATATTCAAAATATGCTATATTTTTCTATATAATATATTGAGGTTAATGTTATAGTAGGAAATGATGATTGGCTTAATAAGGCTTGAATATATTATCATTTTGTGATCAAGCTGTAATAAGGTAATTACCACACCCTTAAAGACTTTCCTAAAAATAAACATGCATTGCACCAGAAGTTTATTGACTAGAAGTATACAACTCCTGCATTCGTTCTGCACACGCCATCGTGCACAGACCGCTTATAAAAACTTCCTCTTTTATTTAACCCATCCACTTATCGTTTCCGATGTAATGGAATGATGCATGGATGATTCCTTGAATTGTGGCCTGCCGGGGGGGGGGGGGGGGGGGGGGGGGGGGGGGGGGGGGGGGGGGG
>JAQQZZ010013579.1:0-11449 GCA_030265115.1 Mopalia vespertina | reverse complement strand
GAAAACCGGGAGGAAACCTCGTAAAAACCACCCCCGCGATTGCCGGAGCCACATCATGTGACTCACTCATATACCTGCGGGTCGACAGGCGGACTCAATCCCGTGATGTAATGATATGAGATAGTCATGTTGGGGTAAATAACACCAATTAGTGCTGGACATGTGCCTAGTTTGGCTGTAATGTAATGCTATGGATAGAGTCATGTTGGGGTGAATAACACTGACTAGTGGTGGACCAGTTCGGCTGTAATGTAGTGATATCATCTTGTCTTAATTGTCACACACTAGTGTCACAATAACAGAATGTCTGTCAATTGAAATGTAACTCTTTAGGGTAAGTAAATTTTGAGGGTGATAAAAATCATTATAAACACTGTAAGGTTTTCATCTCAGCTTAGAGTTAAAGCAGCATCCACACAAGATTTTCTTTTCTAAACTTAAAGCTGGTCACACATAAGCAATTCTCCATCGGAGACAAATTGCAAGAGATTTTTGCGATTTTGTGGCACACAGAAGAGTCTGTGATTCATGCAAAATCACTCAACATTTAGTCCACGAGACTAACACTTGGCATGATTTTTTTTTAAATGGCTTCGATTGAAAACTGCATGGAAATTTTCGCTTTGTTTTTGATGGTGATGGAGGAAGCTTATTATGTGCTTCAACAGTTTTTAACTTGGTATCATGTGACTGTCTCAGCTACTGATTGCATGCACAGCTTAAGGCTGCAAATTTCTGTAGCATGTTTGCTGCATATGTCAGTGATGAATTATGGCTGACAGTGTCATGTCATGTTACAAGCTATCAGCACTCTGAGCGATTTGGCACTGACAGAGAATCGCTTGTATGCGACGAGTTTTAAGTAGAAATTGAGCATTGGTTGACATAAAAATTCTCAAAAAATTTGTTAACCTTTTTTTTTGAAACAATTTAAAACAAGACTTGAAAATACAATTGTGCTTTACAGAATTAATTTGTTTTGATTTGGTTGAGAAAAGATTGAAAATGCAAAGAGAAATTTAAAAGATTAATGGCAAAAAAAAGTAAGAAAATATTTCTCAAAGAGTTCAAGCTCTCTTTATTGCACAATAATTTGAAAGTGTAAAAAAACAAGTGTCAAATGCTCATCCAAAACATTGACAATCTGAACTTTCAAGAAAACCCATGCTAGTCAATGACCCAAGAGGTGAAAAAGTTCTATGGACTAGATGCATACTCTCTCTAGTACATGTAGCTACCCACTGAACCACTCCATCATGAAGGCTCTAATTTAGCTACCATTTGGTAATCTGTGAAGAACTAATTATGTACTGTGATCCAGGTGAGAAAATGTGAACCAAACTCCAAAGAAATCCCTGATCAATTCATTATATAATTCATTACATGATAATGTGGTGTATATAATAACTCCATTATTAAAAAAATAATTGCAAAAATATTTCCAAAATTCTTGCAGATGTTGTTCATTTTTCAATTCTTCTGATATGGATTTAAAATATGGCAAACAAGTTTAGCTTTACGTACCTGAACAATCTAAGAAATTACTTGATGACTTTTGTCCCCAGGGTATTCCATTCAGAACGTTGACACAAGAGCATGTGATGATAGTACCATTTGTGAATCTGTGACATTGAACTGCCTCAAATCTTCCACCCAGTGAACAGGTGGCTGTTGGAATCTCATATATCCTTTGTATAGTAGAAAACACCTCATTGACTCTCACGTCACCTAACACCTTGGCGAGCTGGTCCAATTGTGTGGAACGATTGTAATAATTGCCCACCTGTTTGAGCAGAGCTGGATCTAATTTTTCAACAAATTCTCCTAATGTTGTTGATGTAAGAGTCTCAAGGTATGCCATTGTCCTGCTAATAATAGTTGCATTCTGACGGACCTGTTCACATGTGGTCAGATCTGGACAAAATAAAGGTTAGAAATATACAGTACTTGGCAGCAAGGCTTTTAAAGAGCTCACCTGTTCCGCCAATGAAAGTGAATGCATTCCTATTGCTGTAAAGGTAACAATGCAAAATAAAAAATATGTCTGTATAAAGCTTGTAGTCATTACTATTCGTCTAGTGAACTGAGCTGATTATATCCCTCTTGTTCCATGTTATGTGACATTTACCCCAAACTTCAGAATAATCTGACCTTTACATGTGGAGTTATGGTGTTAACAGATTTTTACTTGAAAAGTGTGTTAAAGTAATTTATATGCATATAATAAACTGAAATAAAAAATATCCCCCTCCTGTTGTGTGACATTTGCCCAAAATTTATGGACAATTTTGCTTTTCAATATGGACAAACAATGCTTAATACAAATTGGACACCTGGGGCCACTTTCACAAGTCATACGACAAAAAAATAACATACGATAAAATTGCGTCATGTTAAACTATGGGCATGAAAATATCGTACAAGATTTTTTTGTTGTAAGACATTTTGTGAAAGTGGCTCCAGTTCCTTTAAAATGGTATCACTTAATTTGCATAATTAATATGCACAAAATTCAATATAATTTTAATAATCTCTTCCTTTCCAGTAGGGCAAACTGTGTGTAAATTTTCAGGGAAATTCTTTAGTATATTTAATTACATATTATTTATATGTCTGTATAAAGCTTGTTTGAACAAAGCTGATAATATCCCTATCGTTCCATGTTGTGTGATATTTACCCAAAAGTTCAAAATAATGTTGCCTTTCAATGTGGAGTTGTGGTGTTAACTGCACATTTAACTGAAAATCTCATTAAAGTTATTAATATACATGGAATGAGCCGAACTGATAATATCCCTCTCCTCCCATGTTGTGTGGCATTTGCCTAAAATTTAAGGACAATCGGGCTATTCAATTTGGCCAAACAGTGATTAACACAAATTGGACACCATTTCTTCTGAAACAGAATCACATAATTAGCAAAATTAATATGCACAGAATTCCTTATATCTTAGCTTTCAGGTCAGGCAAACTGTGTTTAAAATTTCAGAGAAATTCCTTCAGTATATTTTATTACAGAAGCCTTTACATGGCCGACGCCGACGCCAAGGTACAACATAAGTTCACCTTCCTTCATACAGCAAACAAACGTCCAAAGAGTAGGTTCAATGGATGTGAAACTTGTACCATTTGGCAATCTTACAGCTGAGCACAGAATTGTTGTGTCACATTTGTTTTGGTTTTCTTTTTGGCTTTGTTGAAATTGATCTCCAACTGAAAAAAATTATTAGGAGCGTAAATCTCACATCTGAAAACAGATTGATTGATTGACTGATGTTTAACACCATGCTTAAGGGTATTTCACTTATATGATGACGATGTATTCCAGCAATAATTGACACTAGCACAACCAAGACATAAAGTGTTTTCATAATGTTGGAAAGTTAATCTTCCTCCAGTGCTAGGTAAAGACAGCATTGCTACTCTTCATACAAGCAAACTTTTGTGAACTACCTGACAAGTGTTAAAAGAATGCTGACTCGTACATAATTCCATAATTACCTGACACAGGTTCAACGCAGACTTTTCCACAGATATCTCCAACATCACAGCATTTAGAGGTTCCTGAGCAATCAAACTCAAATGCACAGCTTTCGAGTTCACACATAATATTGTCTAATTGTTGGCTGATTAATCTGGTCAGGTTTTGTGGTGGGCAAATTCCACTCTTCAACACTGTATGAAGATAAAAAATCACCTGTCATTTAACAAAGCCCCTCATAAGCCAAAAGTTATGCTCAGTTATTAATGGAATTTTAAGCAACTGGATGGTTCCTGATATTAGAAAGAACCTCCTATTCAAACGGACTTGTGACTGGGTACAAAATTTTAATCGTACATAATTTTAATCCAGATATAAGAAAGAACCTCCTATTCAAACTGGCTTGTGATTGGGTACAAATGATTTTAATCCAGATATAAGAAAGAACCTCCTATTCAAACTGGCTTGTGATTGGGTACAAATGGATACTGACAGTCGTAACAGCACTCCAGTTAGTCAAATTTAGTACCAGATATCAGTTGCTTTGATATATTCAGTGGCTTTGTCTTCCAAACCCCTCAGATTCTCCCATTGGTAATTTGACCTGTGAAAAAGAGCTTACCGGAGTCCTGACAGTTTTCCCCACTAAAGCCCTCTCGACAGACACATCTGTGGTTTATAATCTGGTCAACATAACAAATGGCACTAGATGGACACCAAATTGTGGCATTCTCAGGAGCACATTCCAATTCGACCAAAGCAGCAGCACCTTAACACAGAAAGACTAGTTTAATGTGGGGAACATATTGGAGGTATAATAAACAAACAAAGGGTAAAACAATATGAATGTTTTGAATTTATTGTATACAGACAAATCACAAACAGATCAGCTTTATAATGCCTAATATAAACTGAATCACAGTGCCCGAAATGATTATGACATAAAAACTGAATCACAGTTCCTGCACCATGACAGATTGGGAAATATAAACTGAATCACAGTGCCCGAACTGATTAAGATTTATAAACTGAATTACAGGGCCTGAACACATTAGGACATATAAACTCAAAAACATTAAAACATAACCAGAGTCAAGTGTTAATCATCGTAACACACTGGCTCCTGTTGGATAACCTCTAAGTATAAGTATAATATTATAATTACAAAAAGCTTCTCTATGGCCCGGGCAATCAAAATCAAGCTGCGATCCAAAAAGTCTGGATAATTTCAGTGGCATTTAAATTTTCCAAAGCCCTATGATATACCATAGTATCTGGCGGAGTTGTGTCTCCTCCTGTTTATAAATACTTTCATGTCCAATCATTAGGCTCTCTAAAAGGACTTTATGGGCCTGATGTGAGGTCCAAAGTTTGAAGAAATCAGTTTAATAAAAATTTGAAAATCTGTAATTTTTCCTTACTGACTTTCAATAAGGGGATGATAAATAGATGACCACATTCTGATAGTTAAATAAAGTCACTCAAAATGAGAAACTGCTAAGGACCTACCATTACAGGTGGGTGTGTCAGTACAGTCTCCTAGGCTTCCAGTACACTCTTCTGTTACCAGACAAACCTCCGAAGAATTACATATGGAATTCTGCTGAAAAACATTTTTTTTTAAAACAAATTAATCCTATTTATTAGCCATTTAATTCAACAGTGCTAATCGAAATTCAACCATATGAAGATCCATTTAGTCATCCTCAGCCTGGGCATCCTGTTTAATCCAGAGTTGAATGGAATGATTTAAGAAAAACGAAATAATATGAATAATTATTTATTTTAAAAAAATTAATTAAATGTAAATCAAAGTTTAAAGCAGATCAAATTTACATACAAATAACAAAATAATAATTTTATATTGCGTGTAATGTCAGTCATCCTAACTGCATCACAACTGATATTGAAATTTGCCACTTCTATTGCTATGGTGATATTGTTATATTAAATGCATATGATTAAAAATATATTTAGAACACAACTGACACTTGGCTACAATTCAACTGCTAAACTGACAGCATATCGCGGCAAAATCAACTGCTAAACTGACAGCATATCTCAGCAAAATCAACTGCTAAACTGACAGCATATCTCAGCAAAATCAACTGCTAAACTGACAGCATATCTCAGCAATATCAACTGTTTTTAAAGTATAAAGTCTGCTGGGCAAACACTTGCAGCTATTACAAACATGTGATCATCTTTATATAAAAAAAATACCGATAATTATTAACTTACTAGACATGGATCATCAACCAGGAATGACTTTTCACAGAGTCGCCCCCAATAGGGAAATGTACACGCACAGGAGGCCAGGTCGCCATTGATGGTTTGACAGGTCCCGGCATTAAAACAAGGATTCAAGTCACATGGGCTGGGGGGACCTGATAAACACACACACACATTATTCACATCAGTAACACCTTTGAACTGCCATTGAAGGTAAAATAAGATTATACCGCATGACATTTTAATTATTGCAAAATAATTATTTTCTTCAAGACACCGCAAATATAAATACTCATTTCTGACTATTGTTTATAGTGTTTTTTGAAGCCTGTAATTGGACTTTCAGTTTCTTGTGAATAAATTAAAAACAACAACAATTGAAGAAATAATTAAAATCTGTCAATGAATTTGTTTGCCAAACTTAAGCATAAAAGGAAAATTACATGTTAAGAAAAAGACTTACTCTCTTCACATAGATCTCCATTGTATCCATCCAGGCACACACAAACTGGTTCTCCAAAGGAACTCCTTTCACAGTATCCATTATTTCCACAATTCAATAAACTACAGGGATCTTTGAAGAGAAATGGTTAAATATAATCAGTATAGGGACAGAATTTACATGTGTGTAAAACAGGTATAGCTACATGTAAGGTCTGAACCCATTTTGCTCAAAATGTTTCCTCTTTAATTTAAAGTATTTATGGTTTAGTTTCCAGTGAACATATTGAAGTTCTTGACAAGGTGCAGTAAATCAATGGGATTGTCGTAGCAGCCATGACTATCCTCTACTCAAGGGTATTTCACTTACAAGACAGCAGATTCTTCACCGCTAACTACATCGTTCTTGGTGGGAAACCAAGAGGAAACATCACAAAAAAACTTAAACTGCTTGAGCCTTATTGTGGGACTCTCGCATATACCAGAATGTTGTACACAATAACATCATGGCATTGATTGATTGATTGATTGATTGGGGTTTTACGTCGTACTCAAGGGTATTTCACTCATAAAATGACGTGCCAGCCCAATGGATGAAGGAAACCACCCTCGACACACTGGCAACAGACAAAGACAAGATGGGACAAATACAGAACAAAAACAGGACGCAATACAGACACCACAAA
The DNA here is from genome assembly GCA_030265115.1 of Mopalia vespertina. Taxonomy (NCBI): domain Eukaryota; kingdom Metazoa; phylum Mollusca; class Polyplacophora; order Chitonida; family Mopaliidae; genus Mopalia; species Mopalia vespertina. Next base: position 4,609 of record JAQQZZ010013579.1, on the reverse strand, counting down.
CAGATCGGCTTCCTGTTCCCCTTTAGCTCTGAGAGCACCAGGGCAACATGAAGCTCCCTCCAACCACCCGCTTGCTTAACGGTATTTCACTTATATGACAGCAGTGTATTCCAACAAAAATCGACACTAGCATAAGTGTGAAGTGTGTTGATAATGTTGGAACAGTTAATCTCCATCCATAGTGCAAAGTAAAGACAACATGGCTACTAACTGCACTTAACCAGAGGGTGGTATATCTACACAGTTTGAATGCATAGGTGGAGCAAAGTTAGTTATACAAAAAGCCTCTGAGCTGGTGATACTGTATTCAATAAAATGCTCCCACCTAAAGGGATGTGAAATGAGTCGCCTACAATAAGTGATAAATTGAGAAATATATGTAACAAGGGCTGGTGTTGGTGTTGTACTCACCAGTAAGTCCCTGCCCCCTGGGATGTGAGATCCATTCCCATCTCTGGACTATAGTTCTCATCATCCATTATTTTACTGAGACCAAAATCAGTGATCTTAATTTCACCACTGACGCTCCCACTTCCCAGTAAAATATTACCTGTAATTAAATAATCAAAAATGTATAAAAGCATATAATTTAAATATTGTATATAACAGTGATTAAAATCAATGGTAATTGACAAGAAGATTGTAATCAAAGTTAAAACAGATTTGACTAGATTGTGTTAAGACCATAAGGCTCTATTTAAACTGTTCTTAAAAATTTCCTTTGGATTGAAAAATTCAATTTTGGGATGACTATCACAGATGTCGTTGAATGTTTCAAATGTCCTTGGGGGAAAAAAGGATTTTTTTCAGACATTTATACAACATTTAGGTACAGTAAAAAGATCATGTTTTCTAGACGTCTCCACAGACATGTGAAATTCAGTTCCCCAACCAGGTAAGATTTGTTTGTTTGATTGGAGTTTTACATCCTACTCAAGGGTATTTCACTTTATATGATGACGTGCCAGCCCAATGGATGAAGGAAACCTCCCTAGACACACTGGCAACAAACAAAGACAAGATCGGGCAAATACAGGACGGAATACCGACACCACGAACAGATCGGCTTCCTGTTCCCCTTTAGCTCTGAGAGCACAAGAGCAACTTTAAGCTCCCTTCATGTTGGAGCTTTAAGCTCTGTTGTTGTTAGACTCACCTGGTTTGAGATCATAATGTATAACGGGGGGTTTGATCTCATTCAGGTAACGTAAAGCACTAACTGTCTGAATCACAATAGAACGCGCCTCCTTCTCAGGAATGCTTTTATTTTGTTTTAGGTAGAAATCTAAATCATTTCCATCACAGTATTCCAATACAGTACAAAACCTGGAAGACACAAAAACACAAAACTCCAGTGACACTTTTCTGGACTATTGGGGACATGCAATGATAGAGAATCTTCAAAAGTTATATATGAAATTTTAGAAAATAAACTCATTTCCTTCAAAGTTTAGAACCAAAGTCTTCTAATGAACAGGGAGATAAACAATCTTCTAAGTATCTAAACTTTAAACACAAAACATGATTAGGGTGTTTCTGAAGTGTCTTATAAATACAATTTCTATCTTTCATATTCAGACTTTTGGTCAGTTTAAGTTTTACATCTTTTACAGGAGACCTATCATGCAAATTTATAAAGAGAATAACATAAAGTAGTAGAGTGTGCGTCTGTGTTTGTTTGATAGGGGTGCAACATTGCACATACGGTTATTTAACTTATAAGACAGTGTGTGAGCTGAATGGGTGAGGGATATCCCCTTTGACAGCCTACTCTCCTAAATTGTTTGTTTGTTTGATTGGGGTTAAACATCATACTCTAGGGTATTTCACTTATATGACAGCCCAATGGGTGAAGGAAACCACCCTCGACACGAATGGCATCAAACAAAGACAAGACGAGACAAATACAGGACACAATACAGGCACCACAAACAGATAGGCTTCCTGTTCCCCTTAAGCTCTGAGAGCACCAGGGCAACATGAATCTCCCTCCAACCACCCACCTCCGAAATTGAAAGTGTTGTATACTGCTACAATGTGAGTGACTGAGTGTCAAAGCAATTGAATTACTACAGATTGAGAAAAATGTGATACTTACGAGTTATTATCTATTTCAAAGACATCATAAAGTTTAACTATCCTCGGATGATGTAAGCTCTTATGTATGTTATATTCCCTAAGTGCATGCCTACAAGGAAAAGAGACATGGTTAAAACAATCAGTTAAATCAACTCAATAAGAACTTACAATGATACAGATATAGGGTCATGCTAATAGTTACTTTCACGTAACGATTAGTTTTTTGCGTTTGGTTGACTGGTGTTTAATGGTGTACTCCAGGATATTTCACTTATATGAGAACAGATTGTCTACATCTTACTCTGCCTTACTTAAAAGGGAGGCAAAACCAAGAGGATACCTCGAGAGAACCACCAATAGTCGGCTACATGTTACTTCAGTTCCACTGGGATTTAAAGTCGTACTCAAGAGTATTTCACTTATATGACAATGTGTCCACTGGGAGATGTACACCTCTTAACTGCACATCAAAGATAGGGCAGAAGTAGTGTAACCCCAGAAAAAGTCACTAATTTTTATCTCTATATTTGGCACTGATAATAGCAAAATAAAGTGCGAAAATATATATAGATAAAATGAGTGACTTTTTTTTAGGTGTTAGTGGATCTAAAGTATAAGACAAAGGACTCACTTGATATAATTGGCTTTTTTATCATCTTTCCAATCTTTATTGAGTTGATGAATTTTACAGGCAACATAACGCTGCTCCTTTACATCAAAACCCTGAATCAAAAAAACACAATTTATGAAACATATTATGTATTTCAATGCATTGCACTTGTTTTTTTAACAGTATTCATTGAAATGGTTCATTTGGACAGTCAGCCTATCACTTGTTTGTTTGTTTGATTTATTGGGGTTTGACGTCGTAATTATATGATGACGTGCCAGCCCAATGGGTGAAGGGCTTCAAGGAAACAAGGGCAACATGAAGCTCACTCCAACCTCCCACACACAGAAAGCTTGATTGATTAGTGTTTTACATGGTGCTTAAATGGTATTTCACTTTTAGGACACTGGTGTATTCCAGCAATAATTGACATAAGCACAACCATAAAATGTGAAGTGTTTTGATACTGTTAGAAAGTTAGTCTCCATCCATAGTGCTAATTAAAAACAGCATTTCTACTCTTCAAACAAACTGCCCTTAGCCAGAGGGCCACACAGAGAACACGACTGACAAATGTGCTTAAACCTAAAGTAAAATTTACCTTATCTGAAGAAAACCAGTATTTTATATTAACTAAAGGGCTCATTTTTTTCTAGTCAAGAGGTATTTCTTACCTTGTGTACTTCACTAAAGCCACCTTTACCTAACAACTTCAACAAGAGATACCTCTCGTTCAATATCTGATGATCTTTAAACCTGAAATGACAAGAAAAATTATAACCTTTTAGCATGGAGTTAAACATTATTATTTAAAAATATAGGATCAAAGTATCAAAGCCTAGGGGAAAAATGTCAATCAAACAGTAAGAACATTATCAAAAATCAGCTTGGGCAATAACTCTAACATTGTTTTGATGACTACATTTTGATGAAGTTGTCTCCCCTATGCCACTGATAGTCTCCCTTTGAATGACCAGTCCCTGGATTGAGACCCAGGCTAACTCGAACCAATAAAACATTTGTTAGACATCTACCAATGAAAAGAAGAGCTAAAGTAAGCCCCCAAAAATATCAGGATAAAGTGCATGTTCTGAGGATTACCTGTCTGAACTCGTGTCACTCTGTTCAGTTGACAGTCTGGGGCAAAAATCAGTGTTCCCATATGTGGTATCATGCAAACTCAACTACATGGCTGGAAAATCAATCTTCCACAAGTAGATTGACATACCCCGAAGTCAATCCCATATAACATCACCCTTATTCTAACATTTGTATAACGTTTAGCATAGAATATGGTTATCAGTTTTCAGCCACACCACATCTTGCATCAGACTATAACATTTCACAAGAATAACTAATCTCAATATGATATTAATATTTTATCAATTAACACACTGCAAATTATATATATTTTGAAGAGGATCTTTTTCACATTTATTCTTAGAAGAACTTATTTATGACCACCTGTTTTAACAAAGACAGGATTATCCAAAATTCTATAAAACTTGTGTATTGTTACTAGTCGATTGTAAACCGAGAGGGAACCTCGTAAAACCACCACAGAGATTGCCGGAGCCACATCGTGTGACTCACTCACTTGATCCTGTGAATGCTTAGTAAGTGCACACGCTACCAGTAAGCCACGACCGTGGACCAGGAGCCTTTATGAATCATCAAAGTGTTCACTTCATCATCAAATGATACAAATGTCTTCCTTATTGTTTACTTTTTTATAAAGTCTTGGTCAATGTATCTAGTGTAATGTCTGTCTGTTTGATTAGGGTTTAATGTCGTACTCAAGAGTATTTTCCAGTTATGACGTTACGACAACAGAGTGACGTCTCTTTGCGAAATACCGTCACCGGTTTACGGCAAGGGAGGGCAAATCCACGATTTTTAACATGTGCGGTATAGGGAATA
>JAQQZZ010013568.1:0-11450 GCA_030265115.1 Mopalia vespertina | reverse complement strand
CAATCAAATCTGGATCATCTATAACTAGAAACAAAAGAAATACATGAATGCGTTTGTTTGTTTAATTGGAGTTATCGTCATACTCAAGGGTATTTCACTTATATGACGACGGATTGTCTACTTCACACTGTTCCTTGCCTTATGACGGTGGAAAACCGAGAAGACCATGTAACAACCACCCACATGATTGTTGGAGCCACATCGTGTGACTCACTCATATACCTGAGGGTCGACAGATGGACTCGATCCTGTGAATGGTTCATTGAAGTAGGATTAGTAAGCGCCCTGGCTAACCACTAAGCCATGGCCGAGGGCCTACATTAATGTGTACCCAGATTTTTTACAATTACTTAAATAAAAGATGGGGGATCCTACAATGAGTCAAAGGATGTATAAGTTAATAGCATCTTCTAGGTTAAATACAGTGACACAGAAACTAGAAAATGGATATCCAAGTGACTCATTACTTCCAGATTTATTTCACTTAAATGCCAGCACAGTACTCGAACAAGAGCATTTTAACACAGCCCAAAAATATGCACTGTTTGGTGGTGTTTGAAAATTCATAACCAAAATCAATATTGCCCCATTGCTAAGTAAAGCCAGAATGAGCAGAATATGCTTGAAACATGCTTTTCCCAATTTGTACAGGCTATTCACTGTAGCTACAAAACTGCTTACTTTTGTTTAATCCTATCAGATTTTTAAAATTACTTTTGCTTTCTCTTAGACTAACAAGAAAAAGTACCACAAAACTTACCCCTGTCTAAAGCTGACTTGATCATAGCTTCTGTTGCAGAGTGGCACCGTTTTAACATAACTTTTGGTGGAGTTGTTTTATGTTCTCTGCTTATCGCCACACACGAGCCCCTCCTTCTCTTTTGTACTGGTGTGGAATCATCGTCCCTTCCTGGACTCTGTCGCTTATTACACAGACGACTTCTGACATCTACTGACTGTGACCTAGATAATAACCTGCTTTTTGAATTCCGTCTTATCTGTAATTAAAGGAAATGAAATTTGACTTCTTTTTCAAATGGAAATTGCATAATGCAGTCAGTTTGTCTTTTGATTGGATTAAATGCCACACTTAATTCACACTTCACTTATGTGATGGCGTATCAGCCCAATGGGTAAAGGAAACCACCCACAACATTACTGGTAACAAACAATGATGAGAAGGGATGATTGATTGATGGGGTTTAACGTCGTACAGGGTATTTCACTTGTACTCCTACAGCAAATAGCCACACCTCACACAATCATAAAATGTTAACAGTGGGAAAATTAATGTTCCTCCAGCAACAAGTAAAAGCAGTATAACTACGCCTGGGGAAGCGATTTCATCAAACATGAAACCTTTGAATCTGTATTCTGTAGTAGTGAATCAGTGCCAGTTCCTGTCTATATACTATATAATGGTCAGTTTGACAACTATCTCACCAAAACAATGACAACACACACATATCTTACTGACTCAATAGATACAGTAACGACATCATTAGAAAAGCTGTCAATATTTTTTTACAATTAAAAAAATTATATAACCGTTGAGACAGGCACCGGATCAAGTACAATATAAACCAATAAGAAACTGCCTTACCATAAATGTGTCACATGTTGTGGGCGGTTCTTTGGTGATGACAGGGGCCTTAAATAAACTATCAAAACTGCTGGGTAAAGCACTATCATTGATCTGAAAAAAGAACATAACATTATTAGCAAGGAGACAAAAACGACTTGACATGTTTTTAATTTTGACTGATTGATTGTATGTCAATTACATTATGCCAATGTACTCCAGCAACATAGCCACACGAACAACGATTAAATGCAAGGTGCTTTTTATGAAAATTAAAGCAACCCCTATAAAGGGCAAAGACAGTAGGCTTAAGCTTGAAAAAGCCAAAGGGTGGTCTCAGGTTCATTCAAAATTTTTTAAATCCATAGACTTAAGGATTTCTACAATAGTATTTTGTTCAATATAGAGATTGGTAAGTGAAATACCTGGCAATCTTATAAAGATGATGTATTTAATTTGTACAACTTTACCATTATGAATTCAATGGCTTAAATTTGTGTTTGATTTCAAATGAAAATCATCAACTCCTGAAAAATCAACATTAAAATAATTACCTCAGCAACTTCTTTATCTAACACTTCTAAAAACCCATCATCATTGTCACTGTCATCATCTAAACTTGTGAGAGGGGAGGTCTTTAGTGAAATAGGGCTGGTACATTCTCCTGATTTATCAGAATCCTGAAAGTAAACAAACAATGAAAATTATCATGGGATATTTTCTCAACGTTCCTAATCAGATTAATCTATTTCTCAATTGTTTGAAGGACATATCAAGCAATGTGGATACAGTAAATTCAGAGAAAAAACATGTTTTGAACTGTCTGTCATTTTGACACTTGCTACCACTAATCCACAGGTCTGATTCTACATGGCTCCATCGCCTTAAATTCACTCAGGAATATCTGTTTTTGACACAAATGTCTGTTTAATTAGGTTATTCCATTTCAATAGTAAACGAAGCAAAATCACAATGAGAAAAATTTACATTTAGCACCATGATGTCTGCAATCCCCCCAAGGAGTATGGAAAACTCCAAAGACTCGCATAGTGCATGATATAACAAAAATGAGACATGTCAGCAGGAAAATGAGCAATGTTATCTCCTGAACACATTTAAACTGAATAAATAGAACCATTCTTACCATCGCTGACAGGGACAATGATCTGAATTTGAATGCTGATGACATTCCTGGTTTCACAGGTGAATATTTCTGCGGGGAACATGTATCTTCACTAATAACTTTTAAGTGCGTCCCCCGTCTTGGTGGCATTCCAACTGGGGCGGCAAAGCAAAATCCATCTAAGGACGATGAAGATGATAAGGAGTTATCTTTGTCAAATCCGAAACCACTATCTTGTGACCCCTCTTCTTGCAATAAACTTGTGTCCATTGAGATAACAGTGTCCGCTGATGTGTCCATAGGAGCTGAACTGGAAGATTCCGTTGGGAAATCTACAGGACTAAGACGGAATGTTGGCATCTGCAAGATAAGAAAAGTGTGAATTGTGAGAAAGAAAGAAATAATTTAAGAAGCAGCAAGCAGAGTAACTCCCCCACAAAAGGCTTATTTTGAAAAAATATGCTCCTAATCCGCGACAAATTAAAGTTAAAGAACAGTATTTTTTATTTTCTCAAAGAGTAAAAGTCACGGTGCTTTTCATCATATTGGTTTGGGCGATTTGGTGGAAAACAATCCTGAATGTGGTGGGAGTGTTATGAAGCTAACTGTTTACTCTGTCAACTTATTTTTAAGATATATTTGGGTACACAATAAAAATTTGGCAGCCATATTTGCTGACAAAATTTGGCTTAACATTAAAAAAAAGTGTACATAACCATCAAAGTGACATCAATAATGCAATACCAGCCATTTGTTATTTCACTTGGGTGGAATGCAATCCCATCCGTAACTGCATTATGTATGTATTTTGACTTGACTGTAGTCCTATTGTATGGTCATCTGACTCACAAGTGTTGGATAGTATATAAAATGTTGTGACATAAAACCTGGCTATATTTAGTATACCTAAGATAGGGACACATCCATTTTAGTCTGATTTACTTTATTATTTCAAATTCTTCTGAATCCATTATGTGTCACTCTTATAAAAGCACAACATATTTTTCTTCTTTTAAATAACAGATTATAGCACACAAAGCATGGTACTGTGTCAATTTACAGTAAAAATCTTTTTTGCTGATCAACAGTGGGAGCTCCCACAACATTGGAATTATGACTGATTGATTGGTGTTAAATGCTAAAATGTACTCCTGCAGTAAATTGGTAAACTACAACAACCATAAAATGTTCAATGTTTTATTATGTTGGAAATTCAACGCTCGTCCAATGCTTAGTAAAGGAATATTTTCTCCATACAAAGAGGACCCCCAAAATTATTTTTAAAAAATCAGTGTTAAATATACTCACAGGTAAAGAATTCATTCGTCGGAAGGGAAGTGTTCTTTGTCTGCAAAACAAAAAAATATGGTTTGATTAATTAATTGGCTGATAGGTGTTCTCTAGGGCATTTCACTCGCCTGACAGTGATATTCTCCGCTGTTATAACCCCAACCATAAAATGTGAAACGCTTGCCATGTTGGAAACTCAATGTTCCTTCAATGTTAAGAGAGCATGACTGCCCAGCAATCAGAGACATTTTAAATTCTTGCAAAATGACAATAATCTGTTGAAACATATTAAGGTGAACCTGTTAATTGGTCATTGAATACTTACTTCCTGCCAGAGCCATCATTAAGTTTCAAATTCATACCAGGAAATCGCTTCTGCAATCTAAAAGAGAATAAGACAAGGAAATGGTTAAACCAATATTTAACAATCAAACTCCAATTTGTCAACTATATAACCATTTGTGTTTTCACACAAAAGAAATAAGAGAGGGAAATGGTATAGGTCTGAAGGACCTATATCCTGTGGTTTCCACAATAAAGTCAGTTTGTTGTTGACCAAGTCAGCTCCATTTGGCCCTCGCCCCATCTTGTGGAATTTCTCACTTTAAGCAACCCCTAAGGCTACACTGAAGGCCAAAGGTTTTTATTTCACAGAACAACTCAGCATATGTCAGTTTTGTTTGCCTGGGGTGCAAAGTGTGTCCCCCAACTGCCCTTTAGCAGAGGCTCAGAGGGAAGGCATGGGTGCTGGAGTACCAGGAGAATCCTAGAGGCTTCTCATGGGTTAATGTTCAGTGAGGCGTGGCAAGGTGATTGATATCTCTCTCATGGCCTGGCTGTTTTGGACAACTGGCTTGAGTGAAACACCCTGTATACATAAAGGCAGTTCAGTTTGAATTTCCCGCCATGTGGGGCCACTGACAATGGGACAAAGTTCTAGCTCTTGTCCTCGGGGCAACAGATCAGTTTTACCTGGCAAGGTGTGAGAGAAGCCCAGAGCCTCTGATGTCAGATTACATCACATAGCAGACAGGTGAGGTGGTGTGGAGCTAACATACCCTTGCATCAGCTGGTCCCTTAATTCACAGGGACAGAGAGAGAAAGAATGAAGGCTGACTAGGAGTCCTTACGCTATAACACAGCTCCCAGAGGACAAAGAGCCATTCCTTCACAGAACACTGACTGAAGAACACAGCTCCCAAATCAATTCTGTCTGTAATGGTGCACTGATCAATGATTTCCCCATCACAGCTGCTGCAGGCCAGCAGGGGAAAGGGACAACAAGCTGAACCACTTAACATAAAATAACTATTTGTTGAATAACTAGTAACTCATGGCCCTCCTAACTAAGTTCCCCGCTTTCTACAAAAACAGTCCTGTGCACTCACTAGAATTTATTGTCAGAGTTTCAGAGATGAAGCCTGGGAGATTATATAACTCCTTCATATTACAACATATCCATAAATGTATAATATCATACTTACGCCATTTCAATGGTTGGTGAGTCTATCACACTGCCTGGTGAGTCCACAAAACATCCTGAAAATAGCAAACAAAAAAAAAACAGTTGAAAAGAAAAAAACAAAATATCATAAATGTTAGAAAATGTCTAGGAAAAGTAATCACACTGGCATAGGGATGTCGATGTATTAAAATCGATGAACCCATTCATGTAAACTCCCAGAGATAAGGTTCTGAATAGATCTTTGTCAAGAATTTTTATGAGTAACCGACAGATATATCTAGAAAAAGTTTGACCATTTACATGGTATATACATGTAAAGTATTGATAAGTATGTAACAAACAAAATTTTCAGTATGGGTTGTGAATAAATCAACCAACAAACTGGTATTTCAGAGATATAAAAATGTTGATTTTAATAAATGTTGATTTCATATTCAATTATCAAATTTCAGGGTAAAGTGTTTAATAGTCATTCTGATCACTGATTTCCAAAGACAAAAAAAAAAAAAATCAAAATATTTACTAACATGCTTCAAAGACAATAAATAATTGCATCACTTCTATCTTTGGCAAGGAATTCCTTCCCATTACCAATTCTCTAAATATATATTTTAATATATGTTTTAATCCAGATGTCAAGTAGAACTACATGTAAGTGTATTGTTATAGTTCTTTTCAGGCAAACAGTCGGTATTATGCAATTCAATGGACTCAGATAAACATGATTTTTGAACAGAACAAATGGAAGTTGGAATGGGTGAAAGGAATGTTGTTTGAAGTCAATAAGCCCTGAAGGCAGAATTTACCAAAACTGAGCTGGTGATAAGTAGCCCTCTCAAAACAGCAGGGAAGGCCAGGTGTGAAACCCTTCACAGAGATCAGGGTACAGCATGTGCGGCTATCAACAACCCAACCCACTTCATAATAAGAAACTTACGCAATAATTGTCTCAGCTGATGAGTAATTATAGGATTCCAGAACTGGACAGACTCTACAGGCAGTTACACTAATATACACCTCTTTTTACAATTAATTATTACTTCTGACCAAAGTTATGCTTATATACATTAAGCCATCTCTCTTAGTTTGTTAACATAGTTGCGCGATATTTGATTTTTTTTTCCACACAAATAATGGTGATGTCACCTAAGGTTGTGACAGTGCATTTCTGTTTATATTTTGAAACATAACATATGTTTGTCCAATGTAACATGTCAATGAACATTCACATATCTTTCTAATGCTTCAACAAAACATTTGGATGTTTTCTCAAAATGCTTAAATGTTTTCTCAAAGGCTTCAATGTTATCAAGGAAAAAATTGCTAAACAAAAAAGTTAAATAGTTGAAGGTCCTGTGAGCTTAATTTGTGTGAAGAAGTTATCAATTTGGTCTGTCATAAATATTCAATAATAAGTTTATGTGCTTCTGGTATAAAAACGGTTAAGACATGCAACTTGAGCAGTGACATGTGACGGAGTGAGAGAGGTTGTCAAAAGTAGAAGGACTCTTAAGGCAGTCACATGTATACTTTTAAAATGCACAAGCGTTGTGTAAACTTACATTGTGTTTATAGTATATACAGCTATGGGACAGGAAATGGCTAATCTGGCGGGTGGGAAGGAGTTAATGGTATGGAATAAAGCAGTAGGAGGAAGTGAAACCCTAGGGGTGGGCTGGTCAGAAGTACCAGCATTACACCCTGAAAGCCCTGTAGCTGGCCCTCACAGTCTAAGATTAACACTCTCTGGATGGCAATAATCTTCAAACCACCAATGGTACCAGGAAGTCTTAGAGGGCTGTCAAAGAGTTAATGACCAGTGACACTGCTTTCCTGCACACAACATATGCGCTACACTGCATTAAGTATCCACTACATATTTACATGTACATATATCTGCCCAAAGTACATGCTTGTCTTGGAAAAATTCTAAAAAACAAATTTTTATATCTTCTATTTTAAAATAATGAAAAACCCTGTATGGCAAGCCTAGGTGACAAACTTTGAGGACTTCCAAATTTAACCTGAAGAAGATCCTTTTAGAAACTAAGACACCCTCTAGCATAAGACAAAATGTTTTAGGCACATTCATACCTGCTTTACTTTGAGCATTAATTTTCCAACATTGAAACACTTATTGGAGTATATTGCTGCCATATATTAAACTGAAATACCGGATTCGTTTTGTACTTAATTTTGGTGAGACTGAACAAACAATTTGACGAATAATGTCAGAATAATTACTATAACAAAAATTACAAGGTTATCAATAAAAATTGGAGGAGATGAAATATGTCGCCTTTTAAATTCTTCTAAAAAATGTGGGTTTTTTTAAAAATAGTTTTAACTTTAATACTACTTGTTGGATGAAATTTATATTATGCATGAATATGTCCCTTTAAAAAAAGTATCTAACAATCTTTCATAATGGCTTCAATTTGCTTATCCCAATCTGAATGTCTCCATGGAAAAGAATCAACAACATTGCTCTCCACAGATGCCCCTTGCAATGATACATGTAGCCCGTACTTGTCCCAATTGATTATTGTACTAACTTTATTCTTACATGTAGTTGCTTTATGAATACAAGTTTTTTTTTTTTTCCCTTCCTTAAAAAAATGTATGCCAATAAAAATTATTTACTGAGATGTTTAATTACCTGACTCTCCTGAACTGGCTGTGTCTGGGGTAGAGATGGTCATTACCGGGGTGCTCTCATTACTGGATAGGGACAGCTTCCTTCTTGGAGTGTCACCAAAACTGGAAGTGAAAACAAAACTGTTAATCTATTGCAAAACACATATCCATGGCAAATTCTGACATGAACTGTCACATGGATTTTGAAAAGACAAACCCAGTAAAACTGTTACAAGTTAATGCAGGTACATGTATATGCATGTTTCTGACAGGTCTCCATTTTTTTATGGTTACCATGGCAATGCAATGGTATACAGTTTCCGGCATTATGTCGTGTGTAAAATCTTGAAAATGTGACATACCATGCCAGTTTATCTCACATACACTGATTTTTCAAATCTTTCATATTTATCATAGATCCCTTTCCATTCCAAAGCAATATGAGAACAAATTATAATTTTTAGTACAATATAACTTCCAGAGAATGATTGAATCTTCACATCCAAGAAAAAAAAATCCAAATTTTGAAAAAAACAAACATGCTACATGTACATGATCTGGTAACATTTATCTGAGAACAAATTATTGTTCTGAAAATGCAATCCTTTTCCAGATAACAAATGAATGCACAGTCAAGTCACTGTACCTCAGAGTATCCAAGTAATGGGAAATCATTGAAAAGTCCACAGGCATCTTGACAAGAAATCTACTTAAACTTCCTCACAATAAAACCCTACAATAGTCTAAAGATTAAATAAGTACAACTATTCTACAAAAATATAAGTTATCCTGGGAGAAGTATAAGACTATCTCCCTACAGCACCAGTTTGAAGTTTGACTGAGAACTGCCAGAGAGCTGGCCTATATCAGCCACAGTGATCCCTGACTGACCAATCAGAGAGGAGCTGTTGTCTAATCATGGCAGAGAGTGGGCCAGTAGAAATCACCAGGCTAACTTCTCTACAGGCTCCTTTATCATTACATATTGGTCTTCCTGAGTTCAGAAGCTATTAACACGAACCAGGCTTTTTATTTGCAACATTCAAACTGCATTGTCTTTTCCTGCAGAGTGGACTGGGTTTTTTTGTGTATTCAGAGCCAGGGGTGCCAATTCAACCATTGGCAATGGCCCTAGGAGCTCAAATTGGGTGATAGAGAACCCCATGGGGACACCCAGGGGATGACACAGTTGGCCACCGAATGGGTGATTAAGAATTCTCTATTCTGTACACGGCTTGTTTTTTTGTTGGAGGTGATTGGCGCACGGTTGTAGAACATCCTGGGTTGTTAAGTGATTGGCTGGCTGGGCTTGGAGTCTCCCTGGCCTCCAATCTTTAATACATAGGTAAGAAGGTAATCACAGGTAAGTCCTCCTAATAACCTCTCAATGGTATACTTAAAAGATCTAGCTGTAAGAACCAAGCCCATATCTGCCAGAAAGTTGTGAAGAGGCCTGCCTTTTGTTTCCCTTTCCTTGTTTTTTCATTTACTTCTTAATTTTCCCAAAGCCCAATTCTGCCCTCAAGGGCCTGCCATATCAACACCTTGATAACTATTCCTCCAGGAAACTTAGTCTTATCCAGGTGTTAATTAAGGGATAGGTAAGACATGCAGACAAGACAAGGGTGACATCTATTCAATTCCTCTTGAAATCTCAACAAAAAACTTGAACTAGAAATCAAGACATTTCCTATTCCCAGCTGTTGGTCAACCTTTTTTCTTTACACAAATATTAGCTGACATTGTTTAAGGGTCATTTTTGTCTTCTTTCTCTAACAACATTTATTAAATTATGATTCATATATATACATAAAAAGAATAATTATTATTAACTACAACAGATTCATGAAAAAATGTCAACCAATAGTTGCTTAGGTTGTTGTTTTTTATGATATATTCTGGCAATTGACATAAATCCTCTTACGTAACATTCCTTGTTAAAATATTTTTTTGACCAATCTGCAAGTATAAGACAAATAAGCTTGCTGCCTCCCCTTGCCTTGGTTATTATACATTTGCAAAAACTAATCACACAGGCACGTCAACTCCTTGGAAATATACAAATAAACATCTACACAGATACAAAGTTATATAATCACTTATTACAATTTTAATTATTAAAAAAAAAATAATAATAAAAAAATAGGATTAATATAGATTAATATATCTTTTCATTTATATTAATTCAGTAAAAAGCATATCATTTGTTTTATCTGGGCTGCACAAAAAATTCTGATTTCACATGTCAGTTATGTAATATTCAATCCTCTAAGGGCACCAGCATATAATATGGGGTGTCAACAACTTGAGGTAGCTAGATATAATCTGTTATATTATTAGCCTGATGGACCCCTAAGTTCTGACAGGTGGTATTAAATCAAAAAAGGAGGGTCAGTTCTCTCAGATAACACCAGAATAAAAAGGTTTTAAATAGCTGTTAATGTATATATATGAGTGTGGACAGATAAGTTCACACTCACTGAATGAAGTCAAAATGTCAATATTAGTACAATTTCCTGTTGTTTGTATTAAATTTGAAAGTAATGTGGGTGACAAGTCAACGAGATTGGCTTCCATTGAAAGATATAAGGTGTACCACAATTACATGTAGGTGGCTTGTCTCTTAAATTTGCATTATAAAACTAAGAACATGTATATTTATAACTTATAAATTTCATAAAATTACAACTTTGTATTACTGTACTTACATACCTTTTATTCATAATTTAATTTGTCAGTGGAATTAAATGCTTCATTGTTAATTAATTGCTACTGTATTATTTTTTTCAATGAAAAGAGGAAATGTGTAGATATACATGTAAGAGGAAAATAATATTAAAACAGACTTTAATCACTTTTATGCAAATAATTCATTCAGTATAAAAAAAAACAGTTGAACTTCAGCTATGACAAGCAATTTTTTTAAACAAAAATGGAATTACAGATTAAGGTTATTTATTTTGATCATACTTTATGTTCAGACATTCATTTATATCATAATCAAAACATATTTTGATTGATGTTGGTATTCCCTAACAAAACTAACCCAAGCCCATTTTTTTTTTTTTACATGTTCAAATTATTTACATACTCCCCTACAGTTTACGTACTTTTGGTTATTTGGAATTTATTTTTTGATAGATTAAAATCTACATACATACTTTTTATGCCTACATGTTTATATTTAATGAATATTAATCAGGCCTATGCTGTAGTCTTTACCGGCATAACCTCAAAATCGGTCCTCTAAAATTTTGTGAGGTAACCTAACATTTACATTTTCCCCTGGTTTGCTGATTTTTTAAATACATAAATGTGCCTTGGTAAAAAATAAAGCAAAATTGCTTAAAAAC
>JAQQZZ010013557.1:0-11450 GCA_030265115.1 Mopalia vespertina | reverse complement strand
CAGACTGTTTCCAATTGGTCTTGTCCTGTAGTCGGACTGTTTCCCATTGGTCTCATTCTGTTGACAGACTGTTTCCCTTTGGTCTCATTCTGTTGACAGACTGTTTCCCTTTGGTCTCATTCTGTTGACAGACTGTTTCCTATTGGTCTTGTCCTGTTGTCAGACTTTCATTTTGGTCTTGTCCTGTTGTCAGACTGTTTCCTATTGGTCTTGTCCCGTTGACAGACTGTTTCCGATTGGTCTCATCCTGTTGTCAGACTGTTTCCTATTGGTCTTGTCCTGTTGTCAGACTGTTTCCTATTGGTCTTGTCCTGTTGTCAGACTGTTTCCAATTGGTCTTGTACTGTTGTCAGACTGTTTCCAATTGGTCTTGTCCTGTTGTCAGACTTTTTCCAATTGGTCTTGTCCTGTTGTCAGACTGTTTCCAATTGGTCTTGTCCTGTAGTCGGACTGTTTCCCATTGGTCTCATTCTGTTGACAGACTGTTTCCCATTGGCCTCATTCTGTTGACAGACTGTTTCCCTTTGGTCTCATTCTGTTGACAGACTGTTTCCCTTTGGTCTCTGCCTAGTGTCAATAATACTGACCAGGCCAACAGAATCCTATATTTTATACAAACAGATTTTTAAATAAACTGTATACTATATGGAAGCAAAGATTATTAGCTAAGAAAAAAACTGTACAAATAAATGAGGTCAAATGTAATAAACTACACAATCATATAATTTGAAGTCTTCTCATCATTCCATTTCACTTAACTTTTGTCCCTCTCTATCCACATATGGAAAGCTACTGAAACATTTCGGTACTCATTTATGAGTAATTAATAATTGATCAATATTTTCTGTTCGTGTTTAACCATCTTTACTCCGCCACTTTATTACTTGTACATGTGAAAGTAATGAATGCCTCTCCCCTTCCTAGTCATTTTACTCTTGACGAACATTGTAGAGAGGAATGTATATCCAAACGTGGTCGATCACAGTTGCCTTGGTGCTTTCAGAGCTAAGGTCCTGGTGCTTTCAGAGCTAAGATCCAGGTGCTTTCAGTGCAAAGGTGCTGGTGCTTTCAGAGCTAAGGTCCTGGTGCTTTCAGAGCTAAGGTCCTGGTGCTTTCAGAGCTAAGGTCATGGTGCTTTCAGTGCAAAGGTCCTGGTGCTGTCAGAGCTAAGGTGCAACTTGAAGCCAATCTGTTCGTGGTGTGTTTATTCATCATCTTGTCATTGTCCTGTCTTGTCGTTGTTTGTTGTCGGTGGCATTCTTTATCCACAGAACTGGTAGGCTGTCTGTATGAGTGAAATAACCTTACGTATGGTGTAAAACCCCAATCTAACAAACAAATCAATTAAGTTTACTGACTGCTTGGTGGAATTACCTGAAATTGTTTGATATTATTATGATGAATAACAAATTTATTCCTCCTGCTGAATTCCTGTTTATTTCTAATCTTCCAGAAGTGATCAGTTAAATAGTAGTCTATCTAGAGAATTGGATAAATTGAAATCCATGGTGATGAAGGGAGCTGAGGGAAGCCGGTCTCCAACCAAGACGGACAAAGAGGAGGCCTACAATACACAGGTAATTCAGCATCTTGTCACCTTCATAGTTTACGGGTTGTAGGATATGGTGTTTTCCCCCTCTGGTTTAGGGCAGTATTTAACAACAAAATATAACATTGCGTTTAATGGTTGTTTTAGTGAGGCTATTTATTGTTGGTGTAAATAAAGGTGAATATCTCTAAGCATGGCTTCAAACACTGTCTTATCAATCGATTGATCAACCCTGTTGCTCTTAAAGCTAATGGTCAACATACAGCTGATCTGTTGAGGATTCTGAGAGGAGGATCAGCCAGGTGACAGGTCTGGTTAGTCATCCTTTGTTTCTTATAATGTTACAGGTTGTGATGAGAGTTAAGGACTCTGAAAACAGACAACTCAAAGAGCAGCTGAAGTTATTAAGGGATAGGTTACAGAGAGCACAAGATGTAAGTAGGATTACTGTAAGGTACAGATTTAACTTGATACAAAAATATTTTTCTTATAATTGAATCTGGGTATTCTGATTTTATGGCCACCTGTTTGCTTTGTGAACATTTTAATATTGAACCTCTGTCATCCTGTTTAGATATTACTAACTTATTGTGAGCAGTGGAAAGCATCCAGCTGCTAATAGCAAACAGTATAGTACGACTTATTGACCAGAATAATTTTTGACTTGTCTGTTATAGTTAGGTATAGTTTAAAACAAAGAGTGCAATGTCTTTTGTCAATAAAACCTTTTAAAAGGACAATGTGTGACTTGTATTTTCTCAGGGTCAGGAACAGGCTTCTGGTCAGTATAGGGAACTCTACAATAAATATCAGATGCTTACCACTGAAAATGAGGAGGAGGTTGAGAAGCTGAAGAGAAAATTGGAGCAGGCTTTACTGGGGTTCAGAGGAGAGGGCAAGAAAGGGTTACGCAGAGGTAGGACTGCCATATGGTGGGACAGCTAATCTGTTAAATTGTCCTTATTTTGATGAAAATAATATTATTTTTGAGAAAAGGCAAAATAATACTTTACTATTGCAAAAAGTAAGTTACGTGATGTGTTTACTTCAATCAAACATCGTCATATAAGTGTAATACCCTTGAGTACAACGTTAAACCCCAATCAAACAAACAAACAAACAAATCAATCAAACATCGTCATATAAGTGTAATACCCTTGAGTACGATGTAAAACCCCAATCAAACAAAAATAATAGAGATATTTGTTTCACTGCAGAATCCATATGTTATTCATTTGATCATATTGGTTCATTTTTGTTGTTTTGTTTCTGAAGAAATACTATTTTCTGTTTTGTTGCAGTATCTTCATTCAACCAGCGAGAACGTAGTCCAAGTCCACAACGAGGAAGTAAAAAGGAGGCTGGTCACATGAGTCGCGATGGACAGAGGAGACGACATCGACCAAGAGGTACTATTTCTTTTAATATATATATTTTATAGAAATGCATGCTTTAGTTTGGCCAAACACATAATTCACTTCATAGATATTTAAAACATATCCAGAAAAAAACAAATTCATTTAAACCCTGGTATATGGTTTTGATGTTTAAATATAAGTCAGCCAAAGGTCTTGGGATCCCCATGGAAAGCAGGAACATTTAATGTACATATAATATATATATTAAATCCTAGGCACTTGGAACTGGACAGTCTCGTAAAATATTATATGTTAATGTGTGGACCTTATCCACTATGTGTATAGTGAAATAAGGTTAGACAACTTCAATCCCCCACATCAGTCCTGTTAAATATCAGAAAATTAAACAAAGTTTTGTCCTACCTGTCAACCTGGATTTGACAATTTTTACCTGTGAACATGATAACAGGATTTGTTTCAAACTGTACTCGCTGGAACAAAAGAAGTCATTGCTCCTCACCTATTTGTGTAATTATATTATTATTTTATTATGTCTTACCAATACCATAACTTTGATATAAGTGTAACAAATTGAATAACTCGAAGCACACTCAGAATTGGTTTTCACAAAATCACCCAAACCAATATAATGATAAGCACAATGACTGAAATGCACATTTAGCAAGGGACCTGCTAGCGTGTGCTTTTCAAATTGTTCATTAGAACACCAACGTTTACATTTCATTAGCACGCTATTCCTTATCATGATTAGTATTTTTGTGGCTTTAGTCAAAGCCCTCCTTTTTGTTGGTTGATTTATTGATTTCTTTTTGATATTATTTTATGACTAAATGCATTGCTATTAACAGCAGTATGTCCCCAAAAATGTCATGCAATCTTTTCCTAGGCCTTGAAGATCAAAAGATTTTCCAGCAGTGCAAACCACTGTTGTGTTAGTTGGAGTTCACGGCTGTTATAAATGTACAACTTAGTGAAATACCCTTTAGCAGGGCGACTCAGGCCTTCTGATTTGTTGTGTGCTGTCCTATGCTTAAACACAGATCACTCAGCTCAAATCAGAAGGCCTGGGATGTTAAACACCAATCAATCAATCACTTAACTTTTCATTAACCTGATTCTTCTTTCAGATTTGCGCCGTTCAAAGAGTAGTCCTTCCTTGCCATCTATCTCCAAACTTCCAGTGATTAAAGGGAAATTGGACGAAGTCATGAAATCTCCATCAGCAACTGGTGGTTTGTTCAAGAGCCCAAGTTCCCGACTGTGTAAACCCTGATTCCCTTTTCTCCCAGCAGTATTCACTTTCTCTAGGCAGCTACTTTCACAGCTCTGTCTTCACCTGCCCGCCAAACAGAACCAGCTGCTTGTCGTTGTATTTATTTGGACTGAACTTGTGTACATTAGATGGTGTGATCTGATAATAAAACAGGTCTTTGTCAACATATTTATTTGAGTTGGACTAGACTATGCTGTATATGGTCAGGGTGTCTTTATTGACATGTACAGAATGTTTATAGAGAACCAGGGAATAATTTCCTCATAGTCAGGTCTCTCAGGTTTCCTTTCCTTGTAGATGGCAAGGACAAGTGATATTTCGATTCAGTAAAACATGAACTTACTCTACATTTTCCATGCATTTGTAATTCAGATATTTTACTGTAGGCTGTATAATGTTATATCCTGGTGAATTACAAACTGTGCTTTTTGTTGTTAATATAATTGTGCCAAAGATTATCCTCTATGACTGGATAGAAGGGGGATAGATAAGCTAGCGAATGCATGCATCTTGTGAATAGGAATGCCTTATTATTGGTGCTATATGAATGTTGATTATAAAATATTTCAAACTCCAGTGACAGCTGAAAAAAAAAGTCATAAAGAAAAATGTAGAAAAAATAAGGTCATTATTTCGGTTTTACTAGTCACTTGTGTGAATTTAAAATATGAGAATGCTAGTTAGAAATAAGTAAGTGTTGTCCTTTTTTTCATGTTTTCTTTAAACTGATCAGCTTTTTAGAAAACACCCCTATTATTTAATAGCAAGTTTACTGCGTACAGTTCGTTTTAAACTTTGATTTTACTCAGGTTATTAGGTTGTGGTGCCCAAAGGCACAAGTATGTGGTTGTGCCGTCTTTTGTTTTTTTATTGCCTATCACCATTCACTTTTACCACTGCTGTATTTGTGTAAATTTATTTCATTTAACTTTTGGAGCCCCTGACTTTATTTAAACCCCTTTTATTCAGGTTGTCAGACCCTTTTATACGGTGGGGATCTCATACTTTATTACACAAATTGTTATCTTCATTTTAGCACAACATTATTTTACAATTACTACATATCCTAAGCTAAATGTTGTGATTTTATGTTTGACTTTGTAAAATCTTTTCGATTATGTTGCACAAAACTTTTACGTGTTTTATTTGATCAATAAATTTGTTAATATACATCTTGTCACAGTGGGTATAATCCTATTTATGCCTCACTATATGAGTTACTATAGAGACTTGTGATTGGATGAGATTGTCTGCAGTGCTTAATTGACCATTCTGTCACTCACACTTTAACTATGCAACTAATATTTTTGTACTCGCAATTATATATAAGCTATTATCATGTTTTACAATTCTATTTAAAGGCATATTGCTGATTGTTAGTGTGATTAGTTAATGATTTCATGCTGGCCATTCTTCTGACAGTTTACCTGTGGCCTGTTAACACCGCCATTGTTTTACCAGGTCAGTTAACATGTGCAACCCACATTAGCCAGTGTAAACTTGTAGAGAATTAAATGTGTGTAATGTATTTTCATTGACAAACAGTAAAGCTACTTTTGTACTTAGTGCAGGATTAAAGGGTATTACTGTGTTATGAAAGAGGTATTTGAGGCAGCCTTAATCCTAATCCTTGAACGTGAATAATATAATCCTCTTACCTCCTCACAATAATAATCATTAGGCCAAATATAATAGTGTGTACCAATACTATATGATACCCACAAATAAACGGCGTTAGGAAAAAATGTGTCTTGTTTTTTATTTATTTATTTATTTACTACCCTAAATCACCTCAAATTTCGTTTAAGACCAATCCTAACATCTTTACTTGTTGTGACAATATTACAGCATGTAATCAAACAAATTGATGTTTTCTGAGAAATGTTGATGCTTTCTAACTGAAAAATTCATATTCTGCCTCTCAGACACAATTCCCAAGTGTTTTAAATAGATTCCAAAATAGTATTTTTAAGGAGGAATTTGAGGTGATTTAAGGTATAGTATGCCTAAAGGCATGAACTTTCAGATTTCTTGTTATTATCATGGATTATGATCTAACATTATACAACATCAGACAAGGTTGGGATTCAATGTTTCAGATTCAAAAGTTAGATTTCTCCTTGCTGGCTCCAATAGCTGACCTTCAATTGAATGGGCACCTCACAAGTATACGATTAAGTGATTTGTCAATATCCCTCTCGTTTCATGTTGTGTTATATTTGCCCAAAATATCAGAATCTGGCATTTCAATGTGGAGTTATGGTGTTTAACGCAAATTTAATTCAAAAACTAGCAAAACAGATAATATCCCTCTCCTCTCCTGTTGTGGGACATTTGCCCAATATTTAAAGACAATCGGGATATTTAATTTAGACATACAGTGCTTAACGCAAATTTTACAACATTTCCTCTTAAACACTATCACTTAATTAGCATAATTGTTATTATTATTTCCGGCCTGGCAAACTGAGTGTTAAATTTCAGAGAAATTCCCTCAGTATATTAAATAACAGCAGCCTTTACACGGCTGACGCCGACGGAAATTACCTAATATGTCCGTATTAAGTTCGTTAATGCGTATAGTGAATCGAGCTGGTAATATCCCTCTCGTTCCATGTGATTTTTACCCAAAATTTCAGAATAACCTGGCCTTTCAATGTGGAAATGTTGTTAAACGCAAATTTACTTGAATAGCTCGTAAAAGTAATTAATATGCACATAATGAGCTGAACAGATAATATTCCTCTCATGTTGTGGGGCGGGTGGTTGGAGGGTGCTATCAGAGCTAAAGGGGAACATGAAGCCGATCTGTTTGTGGTGTCTGTATTGCGTCATGTTATTGTCCTGTCTTGTCTTTGTTTGTTGTTAGTGATGTCGAGGGTGGTTTCCTTCACCCATTGGGCTGGCGCGTCGTCATATAAGTGAAATACACTTGATTACGACGTAAAACCCCAATCAAACAAACAAACCTTACAAACTTTACTCTACCCAATCAGATTGGAGCTTTCTTAGAATAACAAAGAGGCGGTTTACACAGGATGACAAGTAGGCTATGCAAGGGTCAGTAGGTGTGCGACGAGACTTCCACATTACTATCCCGTGCTGTAATTCGAAGGAAAAACGTGGCAAAAATTTAATTGGACTATGGTAGAAACAAGCAGCCAACCGAAAAGTCGTTTAGGCCTACACATCAAAGTCTCCAACAAACCAGCGTGGCGCCACTGCCAATTAACATGTCTCTGATGATGTCAGGACTCGTTAATGGGACTAAGACCGTGCATGTATATTGCATGTATATTACATGTATAGCCTACTTGTCATTCTGTGTTTAGACCGCCTCTTTCTTATTCTAAGAAAACCCCAATCTGATTGGGTAGAGTAAAGAGAGGTCATCCGAAAGTAGCTGCTGTAAACTCTAGCTAACTCAGGTCTTATCGCCTATGGAGGCAAGGTAAAAATGGGAGATGCTTTATGCGCCTATCTTATTTGCCGCCTTGCCTCGGGAAGATGTAGAAACAGAGCGAGTACACGTGACTCATGACTATTTAGTAGTTGGCTGCAAGATGATCGATATCTCAAACAACGACAAAAAAGCACAATTGGGAATTATTTAGTAATAAAATCATTAAACACATTTCTGCTATGATATAATCAACTGATAAAAGCCCACAATCCCGCTTAAAGAGTTGATACCAACACCATTTATCTGGGTGCCAAAAGCAGCATTTTAAAAGAATATCTACAACAAATTTAATATTAGGCCTGATTTGAAACTAGAAGTGTATAGAAAGAGCGATAATACTCCCCACCCACCCCCACCCCACCCACCCCCTTTTCACACACACACACTCCCAAATTTATAATTAAAACCCTAGAAATAGCCAAATCAACACATTCTATGATTCTAGTCAATATGCCTTTATGGAAACCTTTTAACATTTATAATGCATAACACGTTTAGTACAAAACTATACCTTCTTTACAATTCCGAGCTTTAAATACATACCGTCTTCATCAATGGGAATATACGTAAGGCTACAATGTGGCATATGGAATAAATAAAATGAGAAGGCACGGAAAAAGGAATTATAAACTGTACAACAATGGCAACAGAATAGATGAAACAATGGTATACAAATGATATCTGATGGGGGGTTGTTTTGTAGCAAACGGGATTTTCGTATCGTTTCTAGTAAACCTGTGCATATAACAACTTCCTGTCCTTATAGTCTGACGGTAAACACTCGTTATATACATGTGTGCCCTACAAATCTATATATATATACGCATAGACGATGTCTAGAGAAAATGGACCTCTTCCATCTATATGATTAACACAGCATAACAGTGCACTTTATAAAACTATTAAAAGACCGTATATATTTTTGCAATCCTATCGAACCACACTATTTACTCAATCTGAGACTATCTCGGCTTATTGATTACCTAAGCCAACGCAGTGCACGATCTGCTAATGTAATTACTAGTGGAACATCTACTAGAAAGGTTGACACTCCACTTAAACGTAATAATCTGGTACAAGCTTTTACAGTGCAGCCTACATGCTACTATATCTTCTGCCCAGACCCATCATGTAAACCTGACTAAAGTCAAATTTATAATCGCATTGATTGTGTTTAGCTTTCCCCATGCTGCTGGTCTTTTGAACAAGTTCTTCTTTTACTTCAATAGAAATTGTCCATATGTCTTTCTATATATTGTTCTCTTTACAAGCGTAAATATATACTTCAACACAATATTTGATCTAACTTCCATTGAAAACAAGCAGTTTAATCCGACAAGATGAACATTTATTTTACAAGTAACATCAAAAACACATATAATTACAAAATCAACAAGACATTAGTTATACATGTACTTAATTTGGACAAACCCAAATACGTTTGAAAAATTTGGTCCCAATGTGAATATACACTGACAAAGTATGAGATTATGGCGGGCACTTGTTATCACAAATACGTTGAAGGTATGGTGGATGACAGCGGCCATGCACTTTTCTCCACCAAGGAAGCTCTGTTAAAAGCACTTACCGGTGAATCGACTTTGCCGTCAGGGTTGGGATTCGATTCCATAATTCCCACGAAATTCTTTTTTCCAAACGAAGTAGCGGTGGTTATCGCATATGTATTGCTCCTGTAGCAACGCATTGTGGACATACAGAAAACTTCCTTGCATCCTCGGCGGAAGTTTGAGTTGTAGCGAAGATATATTAGCGGCTTCGCTACACTTGTACTGAACATAACCCATGTCACTGATATAAATACTGTAGGGTCGACTTGGGACGGGTTCGATACGCAGTACCAGAGCTGAACGGCAAAGAACGGCAGGAACGATACAACAGTGACAAGGCTTACCAACATCAACATTTTCACCATTTTAGCTTTCGCACGTGGTACAGGGTTCATAGTCCTCATAAAATGGGGCCCTGCAGAACCCGCCTTCCACACATAGCAAAATAGTTTCACATAACCCACTACTGTTAGAAAAACAGGCGCGGCGTATGTCACTAAAATGTAAGTTATTGTATAAAAACTACCAGACCAATGCGTTACAAGTATGTAAGTGGGACAAAATGTCCCTTTGGAATCCGCGTCTTCAAATACATCAAAGAAATAAAAACAAGAACCGGAAACAACTGCGGAGATGATCGCGCTAGACAATATCATACGTTTGGCCGTTCCTCTGGTTACTTTAAAACTGAGCGGATATACTATTGTGTAAAACCTGTCAATGCATATGGCCACTAGCACGTAGACAGTTGTCCCCGGTAGCCAGTATTGTATAAAGCGTGTTAACTTACAAAGAAAGGCACCAAAAACCCACCTGTTTGCTAAAATTCGCCCCAGTATGAATGGCATGCTAAAGACAGCCATTACCAGGTCAGCGGCTGCCAGAGAGGCAACAAAATAATTAGTTGTGGATTGCATTCGTCGACTTTTATAAATCACCAGACACACGAGGACATTCCCCATAATTGACACAGCCCACAATCCGGCCAATATCACGGTTTCGAGAACAATCTGTTCAGTGGGCCGCTGTAATAGAACCCCGGTATCCGGGGGATATCGACCTTTATCTGTCCCGTCTCCTCGTGAATCCATGCTACCTAATAATACAGATACTGTGGTTTGATCACCAGCAGACAGTGGTGTAGCCATTCCTGATAATTGCTCATACTTCTTCCTCGGATCCCATGATGCTCTACAATACAAAACACATTGCATTAATTCATAACTAACGAGACATGTGTTAGGCGCGCACAATGTGTTTGAATTCGTGTATTTGACAATAACGTGTCCTCACTGTCGCTTATAACAAACTGTCATTAAAGCCTTTAGACAGCTCAAACAACCCATTAACACCATGGACAAGATGACGGCTGTCTCTTTCCATTACGTGTTTTTCAAACTTGTTTGTACAATGATAAATACATCCCTTCCTTCCGACAACCCTTCTTTCTGTTGGGTGAATGTGTCACGCGATTATTTCACCATTGAAAGATGAGCTTACTATAAAACAAGATGATGCCGCTTAGTCTATTGTAGATAAGATTGGGTAGATTGACGACGCAAATCAAAACCAGATACTAAACCCTGTTTGATTAAAATAAAACTCTGTGGTAAGTCAGTTTGCTTCCGTTTAGCTTGTTATGGGCAATGCAATGCATTATCAACTTATGGTGTGTTTGGCCGTTCAGCCAAATATTATAGTCTCTAGTAAATGATAAAAACAGTCTAAGTATATACATATATATCACCATGACAACCTGCATCGCGAGCTTACAGTTTATATATTGAATAAAAGAAGAGAGACAAAATTGCTTGCTTCCACCTATAGATGTGTGTGGAGGCAAGCAAAATGTCCTTTCTCTACAATAAAAGTATAAATGTATATAAGCATTTGCAGGATTAATAGATAAAAGGGAAAGATGAAAAACTTAAAGGACAAGACCACCTAAAAATCGTGTTTCTACATAAGTAAACATTTTTCAGTCAAATGCAATACAAAAATTCTGATGTTCCTCACCCGATCATAACTCTAGTTATTATTCATTAAAGAGGAACACCGGAACCACTGAATCATCAAATCCTGTGTACAGCAGACTTCACTTATCTATCATTGGATAGTTCAAAACTGGCTGACCAACCAGAGCAGGAAAACTTAGCAGCACAGGATTTGATGACTCAACTGGTGCTTGTGTTGCTCTTTAATGGATGATAACCAGAGT
>JAQQZZ010013546.1:0-11450 GCA_030265115.1 Mopalia vespertina | reverse complement strand
CCATTGATTGCCTGATAAATGGGAGAATATTGAACAGTCCAATGATTGTCCGGTACATGGGAGAATAGTCAACAGTCCAATGGTTGTCCGGCACATGGGAGAATAGTCAACAGTCCAATGGTTGTCCGGTACATGGGAGAATAGTCAACAGTCCAATGGTCGTCCGGTACATGGGAGAATAGTCAACAGTCCAATGGTTGTCCGGTACATGGGAGAATAGTCAACAGTCCAATGGTTGTCCGGTACATGGGAGAATAGTCAACAGTCAAATGATTGTCCGGTACATGGGCAAATATTGAACAGTCCAATGGTTGTCCGGTACATGGGAGAATAGTCAACAGTCCAATGATTGTCCGGTACATGGGCAAATATTGAACAGACCAATGGTTGTCCGGTACATGGGGGAATAGTCAACAGTCCAATGGTTGTCCGGTACATGGGCAAATATTGAACAGTCCAATGGTTGTCCGGTACATGGGAGTATAGTCAACAGTCCAATGGTTGTCCGGTACATTGGAGTATAGTCAACAGTCCAATGATTGTCCGGTACATGGGAGAATAGTCAACAGTCCAATGGTTGTCCGGTACATGGGAGTATAGTCAACAGTCCAATGATTTTCCGGTACATGGGAGAATAGTCAACAGTCCAATGATTGTCCGGTACATGGGAGTATAATCAACAGTCCAATGGTTGTCCGGTACATGGGCAAATATTGAACAGTCCAATGATTGTCCGTACATGGGAGAATAGTCAACAGTCCAATGATTGCCCGGTACACGGGAGAATAGTCAACGGTCCAATGATTGTCCGGTACATGGGAGTATAGTCAACAGTCCAATGATTGTCCGGTACATGGGAGAATAGTCAACAGTCCAATGATTGTCCGGTACATGGGAGTATAGTCAACAGTCCAATGGTTGTCCGGTACATGGGCAAATATTGAACAGTCCAATGATTGTCCGGTACATTGGAGAATAGTCAACAGTCCAATGATTGTCCGGTACATGGGAGAAGAGTCAACAGTCCAATGATTGTCCGGTACATGGGATAATAGTCAACAGTCAAATGATTGGCCTCTACATGGAATAATAGTCAACAGTCCAAAGGTTTTCCGGTACATGGGAGAATAGTCAACAGTCCAATGGTTGTCCGGTAAATGGGAGAATATTCAACAGTGCAATGATTGCCCGGTACCTGGGAGAATAGTCAACAGTCCAATGGTTGTACAGTACATGGAATAATAGTGAACTGTACAATACTAGTCCAATGGTTGTCCGCTACATGGGAGAATATTGAACAGACCAATGATTGCCCGGTACCTGGGAGAATAGTCAACAGCCCAATGATTGCCCAGTACATAGGAGAATAGTCAACAGTCCATTGATTGGCTGATAAATGGGAGAATATTGAACAGTCCAATGATTGTCCGCTACATGGGAGAATAGTCAACAGTCCAATGGTTGTCCGCTACATGAGAGAAGATTGAAAAGTTCAGTGAGTGTCCGGTACATAAAGGAATAGTCAGTTGTCAGTTGAGGTTTTTGGACTTTTCAGATAAAGTTCATGTCAGTTCAAGATAAACCATCCTCAAATACAATCTATTACTAATTAATACATGCACTATCAATACAACTATCACGGTATTAACGGCCTATTTCTTCTCAACAGAAACAATATAGACTTAAAGGTAAACATGACAAGTCTGAATGTTTCCACACTTATGTCTTTCCTCGGTGCAATTTATTTCTCTTTCGTCGTATAAACATAACAGTTCTACTGATTGCAACTAAAGTAAAATGTATTATATGGAAACCTTTTTCGAATGATCGCGACACTGCATAGCTGAAATATCGCGGGGTGTGGCTTAAAACGCGAATAAATCGATCGAGATTAGCAGATCACTTGCCTCATACGCAAATATGTGTAATACATGAACAGCATAAAACATGTAAATGGTGTAAGCACTTAGTACTCACTGATCACTGTGGCTGTCAATGGGAAAATTTTGCGCTTGAGCGCCCGATTGAAAATTGAATGTCGATTGTTTAAGCAGATTAGGCGAACGAGCTGCAATAAAACTTACAACAAAGGAGTTGTTTTGAGAGTGCTGCCATTTGTTAATGGTGGTTTTTGTATAAATTAACCATTTGTTAATATATATTTGCCATGGATTGTTGCCCGTTTTGTTAATAATCTGGGAGCTGCCGATGGCCTCGTGAAGTTTGCCTAGTTTAACTGCGACTGATTTCGGGGCTGTTGGTGATCATGTGAATTCTGGAAAAACTATAAACCTCTGCAGGCATCATCACACAGCCATCAATTACCGAAAGTGCATACATACAGGTATATTTGCTTATTGGCCGTCGAACTAACGTAATGTAGTGATTCATGACATAGGTAGCCTCAAACGTCTTTGTGAAAAGCAGAAATATAACATTGGAAAGCTTTAATATCAGCATAAAAGAACAAAGCTTATTATGTATTACACGTCGACACTCTACTTATACCAATATTTCCGTTATTGAATGGCATTTGTAAAACCCCGAGATATAAGTCGCTAACATCAGATTAAATCGGTAATAGTGGGTCAGAGAAAAGTCTTTAAAATGGCGTGTCGTCTTATAAAAACGGATTTATTTTAATGTCTCTTCGAGCAACCGGCCCCAGAAGTCAATATTGAGATGTGAATATAATGTTTGAATTTGAGATCTACCCTAAGTTGTGACGCATTGATCGATATGTATATTGTAATCTAGCCAGTATATTTCACCCAAAGTCTTTCCATATCTATATTTATTTAATCAAAGAACCATACATTGTACCTAGCTAATTGACCTATTCGCTAGGTCAAAAGGTATATGCGCATGAAAAGTATTTTGTGGTTTCCCCTCGTTTGGTTATGTCCAGCTATACACTAGTTATCTCAATGAGAGAACATGACCTTAGGTTGTAATGGAATTAATCGGAAACCAAATCTTCAATTGCTGGGGCTCATCAAAGGCAGCAATACCAAAGTCACGTTTTATAACAGCAAAGTCGTACAAACCACGTGTCATCTAATATCTATTCCAAGTGTACAAGGGGAAAAACGGTTTTTGTGTATTTCGTTTTGAGATTCTCTTTCTAAAGATAGGATTGATTCTGTCCGTTTAGTTTTGTGTTTTTTTTCTCCTAGTTTAGAGTTCCAGTACCTTTTTTAAAGACTAAACGACAAAAAATTACCCAGAGCACTCAAGATGGTGATATAGATATTACGGTTTTCTATGTGATAACGTTTAGAATAATAAAACTATTTGTGTCGCTCGTATTCTTAAATTATTTTAGTTTTTATTTTAAACCTGTACGTGTTTTGATGTGAAGTGTTTTGTAAGTTGCAATATTGTTAAACTGCATGTGTTCATTTATTAAGCACGTATTCTATACAAAAGCGGCTTAATTGAATATTAATACATGGAGACTTGCTGACGAGAAACTTCCTTAAGGAGTTTTAAAGCTGCTTTAAAATATCCGATATTTTTAATGAAATATCAGCCGTTCTAATTACCGTAGAATGTTTCATTTAAAGGGAACTAAGATGTTTGGCGCCAAAGATACATGAGCTTCGAAACTGCTCCTGTCTGATTGTCCCGTAGATCATGCTCAGTAGATTGAGCATACAGTAGGCTACCATTCACAACACGTACTAAAACGCGTTTCACTATTTTTGCACCGAACTATCGACTGTATAATGACAGGAAACTGTGTATTGCCGTTTTATGTATTCAGCATGATTGTGGCTATGTAGGTCTAATTAAACGATGAGAGTAGTTTAAAGTGAGGTAGGAGACACGTGCGAAAAACTATTGCTACAGATCACAAGAGATATCGTCTAAATGCGACATATTCACACATACTATATCGTCTAAATGTGAAATTTCCACACACATAATATATCGTCTAAATCGGAAATTCAACATAAAAAGCGCTGCGCTTAGTCACAATTCTCAGGTCACTAAGATACTGGTTTCGCGCAGTGGTCCATTGGTTAGCGTGACAGACTACTGTTCCACTTTCGATACAACAACCACAGATTCGAGTTGCTCTGTCAACCTCACATATACGAGGGATACACACGACATGACTCCAGCAATCAGTAGGTTGTTTCTATAAGGTTTTCGCCCTGTTTCCGCAGTATTTAATTTAGACAGAGAATGGACATCGTAATACAAAATATACTAAACATTTACAGATAATATGGGCCATATAGCATATAAAAGAAAGTAATTTCAAATTTGAAAATTGTACTCACTGCCAAATATAAATCAAGGCCGATTATAAATCCGCTTCATATGACAAGTCAAATAATGTTAGTGGTGCGTTAACAGAAAACCAATAAATGAATGACAAGTGTGCCGGCATTAAGTCAATTTACTTTATCAGCGCGGCCAAGAGCCCAGCCCAGCCTTTGACCTCCTGTCAGAGTTCTTCCCGGACATGTTCGCACGGTCAGGAGTCCCCGTGCGTCATATATTTTGAAACAACAACATAATAATGATTTTCGTTTTGTTTGTTTGATTGGGTTTAACGTCGTACTCAAGGGTATTTCACTTATATGACGACGAATTGTCCACTTCACATTGTTCCTTGCCTCATTACGGTGGAAAACCGGGAATAAACCCCGTAAAAACCACCCCCGCGATTCTGAAGAATCTTAAAGGGTTCCATTAGAGCCATATATTGCTAAGAGTGTACTGTATCAGGACCCTCTGTCTCCCCCTCACTCCCGTACCGGACAATCTCCCCCTGCAGAACCGTTTTCGCCTTATCCACATATGACTTCTGTAACATTATTTTTTCAGACTTTCAATGGGCCCTACATGCGGCATTTCCGAACCTAAAAAATCTGAATGACCAACACCCAGAGGGTTTTTTATATTTCTTAAAAGCAATCGCATTGGCACAGGGATGTAGATTTGTTTTATATATATTTAACGTCGATATAATAATACACGTCTATTTTATTTTCGGTAGTTGTACATCATTGACATATCTCGTTCACATCTCTCGCTTTTTAACTCAATTTGCTTCTAATATCGATTTGTATTTTTGCAGGCTGAATAATCATAAGAGAGCAAATATATCCCGGGAAGATGTTTAATACAATTTAACCGCCATATAGTTGCCTGCGGAAGCCATTGAGAATACCATCAGGAAATTAAAATTTGTCATTGGCAAATTGTTTCTCCTAATTCTCTCGAGATATCATTTGTGAGCGCATTGCGTAAAAATCTGTCAATAGTTTCTTAAAGGCGAATGTGAAATATAGGCTTACTATAGATGATCTGCTAAACTGAATATTTTTTGTGAAAAACCTACGTGCACTCTGTAACAGAAATGTCTATAAGTAAAAACCGATGAATCATCCCTAGTTTGTGGAGATGTTGTAGGTAACACACAGACATCAGGAAATATGAATAAACAGTTTCACAATATGGAAAATATATATTTGTCAAATAGTCGTTTTATGATATTTAATATACAACGGGAGTTTCCTGTTGCCCTGGTGCTCTTAGAGCTAAGGGGCAACGTTAAGCCGATCTGTGTATGGTGTCTTTGTATTATGTCCAGTGATTTTCCTGTCCTGTCTTGTCTTCGTCTGTGCCCAATGGTGTCGAGGGTGATTTCTGTCACCATGGGGCTGGTACGCCGTCATGTGAATGAAATAACCTTAAATGCGTCGTTAAACTCCAATCAAACAATACAAATTCAA
This sequence comes from Mopalia vespertina, assembly GCA_030265115.1. Taxonomy (NCBI): domain Eukaryota; kingdom Metazoa; phylum Mollusca; class Polyplacophora; order Chitonida; family Mopaliidae; genus Mopalia; species Mopalia vespertina. The sequence goes on along the minus strand of JAQQZZ010013546.1, from coordinate 5,700 downwards.
AACCGATGAATCATCCAAAAGTAGTGAATAGATAGTATGGCAACACACATGCATCTTTATACATAAATGAACATTTTCACAATATGGAATATATATATATTTATAATATAGAGAAAGACAATTAATATATATTTATCAAAAAGTTATAATGTGATATACAATATATATTTTGAATAAATGAAGAGAGAAATATTTGCTTGCAATATACAATATATACTTATAGATGCAAGTAGGGCCATGCGTATATGATTCGTTGAATATAACAATAAGATTATCAATTTTTGTGGAGTTATAAAGCAATAGAAACAACGGTGCTATTATTAAGACCATGAAGATGCTACCTTATACACATAGTCTATGTGGAAGGGCTTTAATCAGATACACCGAGAGGTTATTAGCGTTTACTAGGAATAAAATTTGGGTCATTGTGTAGCAGGTTGCTGTAGATCAGTCAGCAATTCTGGCCCTATGAGCCAAAGATATCTGGATTGTCGCCCGATGAACACATTTTTATTTCCTTATATTTATTAAACCCGAAGGTTCGATCGCCGTTGGTGACATGAACGTTTTAGCTGCAAAACAACACTATTCATGAAGTTATATTTTATAAAATTAATCACACTGGTACAGCGATGTCGATTATTTAAAACCGACCAATCATATCATGTTCTAGATAAACTATCAGATACGGGTTTTTGAATAGATCTTAATCTCGAGTTGTTATGGGTAACCTACATACATCTCAAGAGAAGGTAACTCGCATGTCCATGGTATAGAGAGTATGTGAATGAATCGGTCTACAAACTGGCATTTTGAGTTAGATAGGTGAAGATCGAATTTCTCAAGTTTGACCCCCTTGGCAGACATGCACTATTGTATTTGTAAACCCTACAATATTCATAAACTATATAGATGTAAGCCAAATTTCACATGTTGGATTCCAGGTAGAGGCCTAACAATTTCCTTTCTACAGTTTATTGTTCTCCATTTATTGTTAGTTTGTCTGATTGGGGTTTAACGCCGTACTTAAGGTTATTTCATTCAAATGACGGCGTGCCCGCCCAGTGGGTGAAAGACACCACTATGGACACAACTGATAACACACAAAGACAGGACAAATAGCCTATAGGACGACCACAGGACGCAACACAAGGACATCATAAACAATCGGTTTCACGTTGTCCCTTACATTATAGCTCCGAGAGCAACCGGGCAACTGGAAGCTCCCTCCCAACCCACGGTTTTCCCGTGAATAAAATGGTGTTTTTAAAAAGATTTAAATCATTTAAGTGAAAATGTGACCCTAAATTGGAAGGGTATCTCTTAAGACAGCCGTAGAACATGTAAACGGAATGGTTAAAGGACTGTACCAGTTTACCATAAGGAGGATTGAAACGGCAATAAAACCGTGAATTTCCAAATCTCCTTCATTATATAGAAATCTTCAATTATATTGTCATAGCTTTTCTCGCAATTTGTCTGGGATACATGAGCGATTAATGTGTCAAAGGATAATCCTACTGGCCAGACAGCATCTTACTGATTTGACCAGGGAATGAATACAGTCAATATGGCGGCTGTCCGCAGCATCTCTTGACTAAAGTACAGGTCAGGTCCCTTGTGGTTATTAATAGTGGAAGTATATTACCACACTGCTACTTAAAGGTCAACATATTCCGTTTTGTTTGGCGCTGAACTCCTTGATCAAGGATAATTAAGCCTAATGCACACAGACATCGCCACTGCGTGTTTTGTAAATAAGCCACAGAACGGAGCTGCTTAGAACCACTGGCGACATCCGCCGGTCGAAAAAAGCCATCAGTTTCAGACGATATACACGATTAAGGCTAATCCGTTTAATTAAAATAATAATGTGTCACAATAAACATTACCATCTTATTGTTTAACGACGCATCATGCAGACCATACGTTTATGCAGATTTCAAACTGAGTAGTTTAATAAAAGTTACTGTATTCGTTCGGACCGCAAGAATAACGTAATTTGTCAAACGTTCGGAAAGTCTCATTACACTCCGATTTGTTTGTTTGTTTGTTTGTTTGTTTGTTTGATTGGGGTTTAACGTCGTACTCAATGGTATTTCACTTATATGACGACGGATTGTCCACCTCACACTGTTCCTTGCCTTATAACGGCGGAAAACCGGAAGGGAACCTCGAAAAAAACCACTCCCGCGATTGCCGGAGTCACATCGTGTAACTCACTCATATATACCGGATAGTCGACAGATGGACTCGATCCCGGGAACGGTACATCGAAGTAGGATAATATAAGCCACGGCCGCGAGCCCACTTATCAGAACCCCCGTGCTATAAGGGCAGCTTTTTTGTGAGTGCGGCAATGTGTCTTTACTTAGCCCTGGAGGAAGAGTTTATCTTTCCATGAAACCAAAAGAATGCCATGTTTTATGGTTGTGCTTGTGTCAACTACTCATACAATACTGACAAAACCTCGGATGTAGAGCGGGTCATTCTATTTTATTTAAATTTCAATCACATGCTGAAGAATGTCTGTTGATGAATGGGTGTTTGACGCCGTGCAAAAAGTCATTTCACTTATAGGACGTCGGTGTATAGAAAAAGCAATTGACACAAATTGACATAGCACAACAATAACATGTTGAAGTGGGTAGACCTGCCTACCCCAGAAGAAATTTATGTGTAAAGTAAACAAATTCCTTTTTAGGAGTATTTTATTAACATTATGTGTATTTCTGGTGATAAAGCATAGCATAGAATTTTGATTTCTGGAAAGTTAAATGAGCATATAAATAAACGAATGATTGATTGGTGTTTTGCGCCGTGTTCAAGGGTAGGTACAGGATAATCAGGCGTCATAACTAACGGAAACACACTAACCATGCTGGAAGAGTCTGTAACTGTCCTTTATCTCAAGGGAATTTCACTTATATGACGGAAGTATATTCCAACTATAATTGACACTAGCACAACCATAAAATATGAAGTGTTTTGATAAAGTTGGGAAATTAATCTTCCTCCAGTGCTAAGTAATGACAGCATTGCTACTCTACAAACAAACTGCAGTTACATAAAATTACAAGCATATGATGTTTTGTTAACAATTACATATATAGATAAATTGTGAGGATTTTAACTTACCGATGAAAGAGTCATATCGCTTTCTTTCCGTTCAGTTGAATTTCAGGTTACACGACTCTTTTGTTTTTTTAAAAGACAAACACTCCAGTATTGTTGAACGCACACTTCAACAGACCGAGGTTTTTGGGGTTAATTTTTCGACTGACTATAGGTATTATATTACAATATCCTCACATTATTCCATGTTCCTTGTTCAACATGCCCATTCTTGTATGCCTATATAGAAAATCTGTGAGCTGTATTTCTTGTGTGCGAACTCGGCCAGGTATGTAATCCAGCGTTTATCAGGCAGAGCAATGTAACCTTAGTTAATTATGTAACAATATAAACACGCTATGAAGTGACCACGGTCACTGTGCCGGGAAATTACCTGCGCAGGTTATGACATGTTGGGCAAGCATGACTCGTCAGCTGATTATAGTACGGGCCTCGGTCCTCGAGCGGTTTGTTCATTACTTACACTTGTCGGTATTATAATACCTTGAAGAACTGTATGACAAAATAGGACCTAGACAAGCTTAGATGTTAGTTTAAACAGTATTTTTATATCATAACAGAAATTGGGATTGATCGGAACAGGCATAGTCTATATTAATACGTTCACTTAATACATAATTTTAAATTACATATTTAAACATTTATTAATGACAGACAAAATATATCTTTTGACCAGAATTATGAAAACAAACAGAACAAAAAAAACAAAAACAAAAAGCAAAAACACATTTATAATCATTGTTCCCGAGACAAAAAAAACGTTCAGATATTTCCAACCTTTGTTTGTTGAAATGTAAATGGGGATATTATATCAACAATATAAGGCAAGGCTTTAACCAAGAAATGAAGAGTGCGAGCCAACTTTCCCATTTAAATAAGGCCGGGTTCCAGGAGCCGCCTATGTCTTGGAGCTTCTCGGGCCATAGATGGCTGGAAATGAGTTCTCGTGTATTTTAAAAAGAATAAAATACACAAAAAAGAAATAACAAGTAACGCGAATTTGTATATTTTTAGCTGTATATTATAACAAGCTTTCGAAGAGAGATTTACTTCATCGTCAGGTTTATGGCATTCGCAAAGAGGGTTATTAGATTTTTCTTTATAGGGATTGTTATAATATACAGCAAAATATGTACAATGTCGCGTTACTTTTTATTTTTGTTAAGTTTACATAAAAGCACTCCATAATCGAGTTTATTTAAAAAAACATAACTAAACTGAAAATGTATACAAGTTTTTCCGCCCCCCGAAGTAAACAAAACATAAAGTGGTCCGGAGTCGACAGGTAGTAGAGAGAAGTTATGAATAATTGTGCTCGGGGTGTGCAGATACTATCGTTAATCGCGTTATGTTATGCAACTCACGTTGGTAAGTCAAGTATGGTGGACGTTTCATGCCATACAGTTTCTGACATTATAACTTTCATTTTGTTTTCAACAAATATTCTTAAAGATAATTTCAAAGGATTTTTTAGCTGTCTTTGCGGCGATTATCATGAACATTTGCTACGGAATAGTGAATGTTATGGAGAGAACAGCGGCATGAAAAAGTGAACCACATGAGTTACCGTTTGTAGTAACCAAATTGACTCTAACGCGACTATATACAGTCCCTTTCCTGAAGGACTTATTTGACGTTATTGTTGGCGATTCTGTCATCAAGTGTCTTAAACGGATCGGTGAGTATAATAAAATTAGATTTTTTTATGAAAGATTGTAATAATTGGAATTGACAGTTTTAACCACAATGTTTGAAATTATGTTTAGATCCCAGATGAAACATTCAATAGGTTGACACTTGTGTATGTATTTTTCAGTTCAATATGTTGCTCTTTGTTATTAGTGCTAAGGGTGTTATTTGGTTTGAATTATCATGGATATTTAAAAAAGAAAATATAATTAAAAATATATAGATTATTTTGTTGTTGAAAATTAAAGTTGTGTTTTCTCGCCAGCTGAAATACATCTTCCTATTGCAAGGATCAAAACGTGTCAGACAAGACAATTCGTGGCACAAATTTTATTGGATTACTGTGGAAACAAGCAGCCAATCAGAAAGTTGTTTACACGTCAAAGTCGACAACAAAGAAGCGTAGCGCCACTGTCAATTAACGTGTCTGTGATGATGTCAGGACTCGTTAATGGGACTAAGACTAAGTTTAGACCGCCTCTTTCTAATTTTAAGAAAGCTCCAATCTGAGTGGGTGAGGTAAAGAGAGGTCATCTGAAAGTAGCCGTTGTAGACTCTAGTAAACTCAGGTTTTTCAGTCTATGAAGGCACGGTAAGAAAGGAAGAGGGGCTTAATGCGACGAACTTTGCCAAATAAATACGTAAATAGTAGAGGGATTTTTCTAGTGATTCCTAACCTACAACTGCACTCGAGTCGGCCATCTTGTTTGTCACGTCTCCCTAAACGTGTGAAATTTAGTTGGATTAAAAAAAAATCTGATAACCCTTTACGTTATATAGTAAACAGTGTCAAGTTTTATATAGATTTCAATGAAGATTAATTGTTAAGGATATCATAGCCGATATATTGTTAGATATCATAGCCGATACACAGTT
>JAQQZZ010013545.1:0-25236 GCA_030265115.1 Mopalia vespertina | reverse complement strand
GTGTTATCAGCTTGATATATACAAGGAGGCAGCCGGAACTACCACTGGGACCCTCCGACGGGGCGGGGAGGACTCCAGGAAAAAAGTGGTCCAGAACCGCTACTCCTTATACTATTTGACACACTTTTACATATTAACAATTGTGCACAGTAGAAGGGATTGCAAACGTTATACAGAATACCAACTTTATCTATGGTGATATAGGTTAGTGACTTATAACTGGATCCATCGGGACACGAAGGGTTGCCTCCGTAAGTATTGAATTATATGCAAAAGCCCTAATAATATTTCTAAGATTATTTCTAAATTATTCAAATATCCCGGGTTCGAATCCCGGTGGAGGCAAGCAAATTTTTCTCTCTTCATTAATTCAAAATATATATGTGAGGGTATATATGTGAGTGTATATGTATACTGTTTATATATGTATATAACAGATAGAGAATACACTGTCAACATTTCCAGGTATGTGAGCAATGGGTCACCAATGCTACTCTTTGTGCCCATCCATTTTTTCTCTTCTGATCGTATTAATCGTACTTCACTCAATGCATATTTGTACATACTCTTGCAAATGTGTTTGCTTGTCTGTGTTTGATCACATATTTTTGTCTAATCTCCAGCAGGACTTTATACCCGCCTAACTCAGTATATTATGTAACCTTTTTTAATATGGATTTATTTTGTTGAATAAATGAAATGAAATGAAGATGAAAATGAGATGTATCCAAAATATTTTCCTCGGAAATGTGCATTTCTCTGACTAGATCCTATCTACCACTGATCCAACACTAGCTTATTGATTACTTCATTGCACTACTTTTTTTCTTTGCTGGTTAATTTAGAACCATGACAATCGTTGACTTACTGATTGATTGATTGATTTATTGTCTGCTGAATTAATTGACATTTTGCTCACATGGGTATTACTCTTAAACGAAGACAGTGTAGGTCCAGAAGTAAATCACAACACTCCTCTCACATATAACGTGGAGAATTACACGAGTATACATGTCAGGATGGGAGATAATGTTCCTCCGCATAGGTTAGCATGAAGACAAGATAACATTATAGACCAAACATTCCCCATCAGCCAATGTACATTATCCACTCATACACGTCAAAACAGGCAACTTGCATTCAAATTGACAAAACACGTTGTGTACCCTCTGACATCTAGTCTCCCGTGTCATTTGATTAAAGCTGTCGCCCTCCTCCCTCCACAGTGTAGGGACATAGGGTACACTCTTAGAAGTGGACGGCTCTAATGTGCTATAAGACTCTTCAGTCATGGCTCTGGTGGCACCCTTTATGGTTCTGTATGGAACACTCACAGCAACTGTTTCAACTATTTCTCCCTTTCTCCTGCATCAAAGAACCGATTTGTCTTTTTTAAAGAACCCTCAAAGAACCATAATTTCTAAGTGTGTATAGATGGATTCTTCATAAAGCAGGAAAATACGGTTGGACGGAAGTTTCCATTTGTTCAGATGCTCTAAGAGCTAAAAAGCAAAATGTAGCCGAACTGTTAGTGATGTCTTATTAATGCGTCCTCTGATTGTCCTGACTTGTCCTTGTTTGTTGTGAGTACATCGGTGGCGGTTTTCTACGCCCATTGGGCGGGCACGACGTCATTTGAGCGAAATGGCATTACGCATACCGTTTAACCCCAATCAAACAAACAAAAAGCAGGACCAATTTAGGTAGGCACCTGCAAAGCAATGCAGTTCCTTTTCAGTTTTAACCCACTTTACAGTTTTACATAGCTTTTCTATTAGTTTGTCGCAGTGTAGAATACCGAACTCGATGGCGGCTTTAGTCAGCGATAAAAAAGCATGGTTACAAAATTGGTAGGTGGGAAGACGGCATGAATGAATAAGCCAGTTTGAGATAATAACAAGATTAGCTGGTTCACACGATGCCATTTGTACATATGACTAGCGGAGTTCGAATGAGTTAAAAGGTGTGAGCATCCACGCGATTTTTGTAGAATTCGACAAGCCGGGCCATATTACTGACATGTGTATCCCATATCCGTTGTGATATATAAATAGCAGAACTGGTTATTTATGTGACCGAGGAAATGCATCTCCCGTTATTTTGGGTTTGGACGTATGTCTGTAACATTGACCTGCAGGATTACGTAAGTCTGTGGTTTACGAGGTGGAGAGAATTTAATTACCTGATGCAAGGTAACAGCGACTAATTCTCAATGTCGATTAGTTAAGAGAAAGAAAGGGTAAAACACAAACTAAAACAGTGACGGTGAATAAGAGAAACAATTGTATTTGACGGATAGATAAATATAATATATGTTGTTCCATAGATGTACTAAACCACCATTCCGTCTACGAGTTTCAATCCAGAAGTAAGTCTTTAAGAAACTCTAAAAGAAATATATACACGCCCGTTGGAATAAAACTGCCACTTCAGGAGAAGTGTATTATGCTCCGATAAATCACGTTTCTGTTTTCTTGGAACGGGAAACGTTTCTCAGCAAAGGTTAGAGGTGTCGAACTGAATGTACTCTTTGAAGTTAGTCGTGACCAGTTAAAATGTTCATAAATACAAAGGGACAAATCTACGTCACGAATGGCTCAACGCAATTCACCATTTATTACAAGACAATTCAGTCATAATCAATAATTCGGGATACTTAATTAGCATTATTTCTATAAAACACCAATTAAATTTTATTCCGTGTTAAACGAATCGACTTGTAAGTATCAAAAAATGTGTCTAGTTGTTACGCATATACTGGACTCTTGAATTCAAATGCAATCAGGTTTCTCGAGCAACTGCAATACTCGGAAAGTCTATGAGTGTGTAATACACTAAGGGATTCGTTGAACGTATAGATTTGGTTGACCTTTCAGATTGCAAAACACTTAATAGTATAACCGTCGAGAACACGAGTATTACAAGTCATGTTGAGGCTATTTTGTAGATGTCGTGTATTTATTGTTGCTCAATTGATGTAATTTAAGTTACCCTCAATATGTTCCTGACCTGGGCTGTTGGAGAAACCAGATGGTGATTATAGATAAATTGATCAATATAATGAAATTGGCTACTTTTATCGAGTTAACCAGATCTAATATAAAAAAATGAAGGCTTTTAGAGGACGATGGAAACGTCACTCGGGATAAAACTATATTCTGCTGCTCGTCTAGTTATTCATTAACGTTTTTTAACGAACATATTTGATTATTTTCAGATTGGTTTCATATTATCGAAACAATTCAAGAGAGACGCTCATGATTTAGTCATTATTATACTTCAGAAAAAAATAAAGTAGCTTAGGATGATTCTGTAATAAGCTGATTATTGTCTATGGTTTCAGTGGAATGTTCCTGATTGAATAACATGTCTGTTGTTTTATTCGATTAGTGAAGGGGAATTCTGAAACAAAAAACACGGATGTATTGTTTTGACTGTATTTTGGCGGAATATATGCGATAGATGTGAATCATATTCATCACTCAAAATGACTGTTTACTGCATAATGAGAACTGTAAATGAATTCTTAGTAATAATCTTCCAACCCTTCACGACAGTTAAGTTTATTGAGAAAGTAAGGGGAACTTGATATTCAAGAACCATAGAGGCCATTCTCGTGGACCGCCTCCGAAGGTCAAATCTGTCCTGCATACAAGTACAGCGTTAGTGCATTGTGCTAGGCGATACAAACACAATCTGCCTGTGTTTGGATCGTCTGGTCCACAGAGTGGGCTATCCAATTCGGAATATAATTCCTAGTTATATCTTTATATTATATTATATTGTATTTTTGCAGCTTTGGTAACTATTGTCTATGTTTTTTTAAATTAAATTACTTTATTGCAGTGATTTGTAAACACTCGAACGATTTTTTTATAGTGGTCCGTTTAAATAACCATCTATCACAACGACGGCATCGATTGTTATCCAACATTTTGCTTTTTCAACGAATAACTACTTTCTCGTCGTGTATTATGGCTTCAGTCGATTTAATTGATTTAGGATGATCGATTCGCAGCACTGATCAACCTCAATGGTAATATTATTGTCCATTCAATTGACATTAGACAGTAGCGTAGTCTCTCAAACACTGTTAGCACACAATATTTCTGTATAAATGTGAAAACGTATTAACACGTGAGCACAGTAGAGGTGATTGCAACAGTTGCCCTAAATGTCAGAGTTATTGATGGTGATATATATTGGTGACTTATAATTGAATCCGTCGGGACACGAAGGGTGGCCTCTGTAATTATTGGATTATATGCAAAACCCCTAATAATATTTCTAAGATGAAAATTAAATGTATTCATTACATATTTATCGGAAATGTGCATTTCTCTGACTAGATCATATCTACCAATGATCCAAAACTGGCTGATTGATTACTTCATTGGACTACTTTTTTCTTTCCTGGTTAATTTAGAACCAACTCAGTTGACTAACTGATTGATTGATTTATAATCTGGCTAATTGATTGACATTTGGCTCACAACGGTATTGCACTTAAAGGAAGGCAGTGCAAGTCCAGAAGTATATCACAACACTCCTCTCGACTATCGCGTGGAGTATGACACGCAAATGTTGTGATCGGAGATAACGTTCCTCCGCATATGTTGGCATGAAGACAAGCTAACATTATGAGCCCAACATTCCCTAGTAATGTACATTATGCACTCGTACTTTCCAAAAAGGCAACTTGCATTCAAATTGACCAAACACGTTGTGTACCCTCTGGCAGCTAGTCATGCGTTTTATTTGATTAAAACCGTCCCCCTAGGGGCCTTGGGTACATTCTTAGGATCTTATGGCTCTTACAGAACCCTCTAAGGTTCTTCGGTCATGGCCCTGGTGGAAACTTTTAAGGTTCTGTGTGGAACCTCATAGCATTGTTCAACTATTTCTCCCTTTCGTCTTAGACCAAAGAACCGTTTTTGTCTTTTTTAAAGAACCCTCAAAGAACCATTTTTTTGGACGGTTGGACGGTTGGACGGGTTCTTCCCCTTGTTCTGATGATCTAAGACCTAAAAGGCAACATGAAGCCGATTTGGTTCTGATGTCTTAGTCTTGCGTCCTGTGATTGTCCTGACTTGTCTTTGTTTGTTGTTAGTATATCGATGGCGGTTTCCTTCACCCATTGGGCTGGTATGCCATCATATGAGTGAAATGATACTAAACATGGCGTTTAACCCCAATCAAATAGACAAAAAGTAGGAACAAGTTCGTCCACCAAATTACATCTGTTACATACATCGGGACTAGATAATAACCGCCGCAACTAGATTTAACTAGATTATTCTTAAATTAACGATCTGTTTCAGATTTACACAATTTTAAGCAGCTTTTCTGAAAGCCTGTTGTGGTATAAAATTCCGACCCTAGGACGAACATAATGGCGGCTGTTTATCGTAAAGCTCCAGTTCGGGTTAAAAAGCATGGATACAAAACGGGTATCCGGTTAGCCGTCATGAACGACTAAGCTGGTTTGAGGCAATCACAAGATTAGCGCTGGTTCACACGATGCAATTTGCCCTTATGATGAGTCGAGTTCGAATGAGTTAAAGCGTGTTAGCTTCCGCGCGATTTGTGTAGAATTCGAGTAGCCATATTACTGACATATGTATCTCATATCCGCTGTGATACATAAATAGTAGAGCTGGTTATTTGTGTGACTAAGGAAATGCATCTCCCGTTATTTTGGGGTTTAACGTTTGACGTATGTCTGTAACATTGAACTGCAGGATTACGTAAGTCTGTGGTTAACGAGGTGGAGAGTATTTAATTACCAGATGCAAGGTTACAGCGACTAATTCTCAATGTCGATGAGTTCAGAGAAAGTAAAGCTAAACAACGAAAGAAAAGAACAGTGACGATGAATAAGAGAAACAATTGTATTTGACGGATAGATAAATATAATATATGTTTTTTCACAAATGTACTACACCATCATTCTGTTTACGAGTTTCAATCCAGAAGAATGAAAGTAAATATTCACGAAACTCTAGAGAAAGCTCTACAAACCCGTTGGGAGAAAACTGCCACTTCAGGAGAAGTGTATTATGTTCCGATCGATCACGTTTCTGTTTTCTTGGAGCGAGAAACGTTTCTCAGCAAAGGTTAGAGAATGTGTCGAACTGAACGTACTCGTTGATTAATCGAATCTTGAAATACCGCTCAGCCGAAGTCAGTCGTGACCAGAAACTTCCATGGATTGCGTTAAAATTCTATAACACTGTAAAGTATAGTGTTGTGTTAAAATGCAACGGTATGAACATATAATGCTATAAAGTTACCAACGCTCAGCTCGATACGTTGAGCATTGTAAACAAAAAGCACACATTATTTAACCCTGAAGAACATAATCTAACATCATGATGTTATTATAGAGTGGATTTAGATACCCTTTACTCAAGTTGATATTTCACACATAAGCTTCTGATTATGCAGAATAAATATGGTTTATTGAAGCAGTGATCGATTGTCAGGTTTTGAAATAAACCGGGTATCACATTATGTATGTAGATTCAGGAAAGGTTCTATACGTTATGATCGTGTCCGCATTGTATCAAATCGGACTAATATTAGCTTTTAGTTGATCCAGGTGTTAATGGGTACTTGGCAGGTGATTTCCGTTATATAATTAATTACACGGTGATTATACCTCCTAGCCTATTGCACCTCTTAACATCGTTATGAAGAATAGCTGAATAAGTATTCAGCAGCAGCGCTACAATTCTGACTGTCAAATGACGGTTCAAGTTTCCGTGCTGACGACCAGCTCGTGTTACCTATTACACCTTTATCGTTATTGCACAGAATACTTAGTTATTGATTAATTGGTTTATTTATGAGTTATTAATGTGTATAATAAACCTGTTCAGCTTTACCTGCACAATGAATGAATTAGCAATTTTCTGTACATAATTCAAAATTTATCGTCCATCTCAAGGGATACATAATGACTTTATTAACGAAGGTATTGATCGCAAAATATAATGTTCAACAGCTACTAACGGATCTATTGATATCCACGGGTTAATTGTGGTCTATGAGCAGTACATACGGTAGAGAAAATGTTGAATTGCTACACACTGTATGCTTGCTGCAAGCCACTGCCAAAAACATAAGTCAGGCTTCATTCTTGGTAACATTTGAATTTGTTCCCACTGATACGATGTGAAACGTGATAATTTTTTTTTATGTGAATCATGTTTTAGTATGTATTTGATGCATAATAGAGATATTTCTCTGCTGAGCGTTCTCGTCAGAGCCAAATAAGATTATAAGGTTACATTGACTCGATAAAAGGTTGCACACTGTTAAACTGGATGCTTTTCAAGAGTGACGATCCGCTATTATGATGCAAGAAAAATAAATTAATTGATTTATTGTGACGCCAACACACTTGCGTATTACAGCTAGCGTTTGACTTGTTGTGAGGCTAGTGACTGTTAAATCAGATAAACCGTTAATCTAGAAGGAAGTTAAATATGTGTAGTCAGACATACATGGCTTTAAGGAACGGACGCTGGTTAAAATTAAGAATCGAATACGTCCTCGGTGATGTCGCCCGCTGGCTCCTCTGGTTATAATTCAACGAGCACCAGGTCGTGCCATATAATATTATTGTTATGACAAATAAAACGCAATTTAAAGGTCATTTTTACTGTATTGACTTGTTAACATTATTTAGCTATAAATGACTTATTGGACAAATGACGTAATGGACAACAGTCTTATTGGACAAATGACTTATTGGATTAATGACAGATGGAACCATTTACGTACAGGAAAAATGACTGATTGGAATTATGATTTATTGAACTATTGACTTATTGAACAAAATACTTATTGGACAAATGACTTAATGGACAACTGACTTATTGGACCAAAGATTTATTGGACAAATAACGTAACGGACTAATGATCAATTGGACAAATAGCATGTTGGATACATGATATATTGGACACATGGCTAGAAGGACAAATGGCGTTCTCATTTTTACATAAAATGTGGTTGTGGATCTTTTTGAGTCGATGAGAACATTAGTTAATATTGGTCAAAATAACAGGACAGAGGAAAGATCATTAAAACACACTATAAACCTGTCTTCCCATTGCACTTTATACAATACAATTTTGTATATATATTTTTTGAATAATATATATACATACACAATTATTTACAATTATCCATTGGGCGTTTGTACAAGTTACTAGTGTGTTTTTCTAAGAATGTATTCAGGAAGTATACCTGTAACAATTTATAAATTGTTGATAGGACACAGGAAAGCAGTCGATTGGAAGGACTTAACCCCAATGAGAAGTACCATGGTTTCATCGATATAAATACAGCGATATTTTGGTTCGTTTTACAATGGTACAGCACGCACGTGCCATCCTATCACCATAGAACAACCAAGTAAAGCACGGTACAGACACCATGCTAATCATCGTACCGTGCTTTTACTAATCCATTGTAAACTATCTCCTTTTATGTAGTGGCTTATAATCCTGCATTTTAGTTGAAAAAATCCACCTCTCTCACTTGCGTAGTATGTTTTCTGCAAAAAACTGATACAGAATCACAGTCCATTTTTGTGCTATTAGTTCAGCGCATAACGTCACAATGCGATAAACGGAGATTTTGCAGAGATTACGATATGTCTTGATTATCTCTCGTGACCGAAGTGATCAATGAACTGCCCAGAGGTTAACTGTTATGACAAACATAACTCAATATAAAGTGCTCAGACAAATTTATTTAATGGAACACATCATCGATTTCGTCTGGCTTAACGTAGTTTGGCACGCAACGGAAGACACGCCAACTTCACTGGACCAAAATGGGTTAGATCTACAGAGGTCAATGTACTCCTAATAGTTTATGTTCAAATCAGCCTAAATTACCCAACGCTTCTATATATAACTGACAACTGCCTCAAATCATTTCCCATGATTGATTATAATATAACTTAGTTATATAACGATAACAGTTTGACATACCAAATTATCCATTCTACCGCATCTTTTAAAGGTCTATGAGAAATATCGAATAAAAGATCACCAACAACGTGTGCAATGTTTCAACAAACGTTTGACGACAATTTGTTCCTGAGAGAAAACACACCTGACGTCAAAGTATTCCAAGAGGAGTTTCAAATTGACATCCAAATGTGGGTTGCCGGACCGTTGTCAGTGGTTAATTTATTCAAAATCAGATGGCCTGAAAATGAAAGTATGAAGGTGAGAAGTTTGCTTACTGTTTGTATGCAATTAAGCAAATGTTTAAAGGGTATACACTTGTTATTGTATACCCTGGACAGTAATGGATTCTTCAGTTTTGTCATTATATCATCAAAGGAGAATTGTTTACAGTGGTGCCATGTGTTCTCTACCAATTACTAACTAATGTTGTCCATCGACAGCAGAAAATCATATCCGGTATTATGCAGTCATTCGATACATTTATTACAGCAATTTCGGAAAATTAACATAATTTTACCCCTTACCCCTACCTAATGGCTGATGTATTGATCTTTCCAATCATAGGTATAAAACTAAGACAATCTCGTAAAATATACAGAAAATATCCGTAAAAATAACAATCGTTGTGGTTATATCGTCCACGATCGGCGCCATGTAACGCCATTTCAGCACAGCTACTTCGAGATATGTTAGAGTTTAAGGACTTGTTCTAAATACTGGTCACATTTCACAAGTTTGTTAATTTCTATACGTTTTGTATGCCAATGGCGTATTTTCAAGTCAGATGCAATCCCAAGCTGCCAAAGGCGTTGGCATATTGGGCTCTTGCACCCGGGAGCGTAAATGATAGACACAATTGATTTAGAATGTAATTGCACTATCGTATTAAATATACAGACAGCTTTGGTTTTATATAGCTAAATTTGGCAATTTTATTATTCCAATAAATCATTTTGAATGTTTAAAAAAATGTGCTATTAACCACGCATCGTGTTTGTTTAATGGTGAAACGGGTCATTGTCAGATTTGTTTACGACTGTGTTGTCCTGTCATCAATTCAGCTCAGGTTTTTGACAGTCTTTTTGTTAACCTCAGCTACTGGCTTGACAGTGTTTTATCGAGACAATTGATCGCTTGTGTCTTAGACGCCATGTAAACATGGCGATCACGTCAAACAGAGACCTCATCAGATATATTGATTGTGGACAGTAGTTGTTAGATATTAAACAGGCACTGTAGACGGTGTCACCCTGTTTCGGTAATCACAAAAGGCTGCTATCTTATCAGGAATACTTTTCGCTATTGCCTTTGCAACTGCACACTGATAATGAGCATGGTAAGTGTCGATTGAAGGATTTCCCGCGGTGTTAGCGCGATACGCCATGGACATTTATCAAGCTAAGCCTCATCTCCAGCTTTTTCTGTAACAATTACGTGTGATAAGGCTTGATTTGATCCCAATATACAAAATACTGTTGTCAAATAAATGTGTCACCGACATCGCATAATCTACACAACCTTATTTGATTTACTTCTGGGATTGTGCATGTGTACACTTGTCCGCCCAACACAATATATTAACTTCGATAAATCTAAGAATATGTGTCCGCCTTATGCAATTTACTAACTTCGATGAATCCATGAACACTAGTCCATCAAATGGAATGTCCAAAATTCGCTGCGAAACAAGGGCAAGAAACGAATCCTCAGAAAAAGTAGTCTCAAGTGACTGTTTTCGCCAATGAAAAAGAGGTCAAAGTGTATTGACCTCTTTTTCATCATACGCGCGAACTTGGCGAAAACAGTCACTTGAGAAGACTTAAGTGACGAAGTGAAAACACCCGGAGGACTGAAGAAAACAAAATAATACCAAAAGTGTGGGTATGACATTTTGGCATCCTTTCCACACAGTTGTCTGAGTATAAGGTGGTCACAGTTTTCCTGGTTTCCAGAAGTCCGGTCATTAAATCTGTAATAATCTTAGTTCACTTAAACTTTCAAGGCCTTTAGTATCATCATGGGTTAGTTGTTTGAAGGACTGTACAATTTAATTCAACTTTAGGTGACTTCGTCCTTGCATATATTATATCCCGACTTGTCCCGTGATTTTATCTGTTATAAGCGCCGTCATAGTGTTTTAGAGCAAGTGGACCCGGGTTAATAATAGCTCTCGTAACAGGCTTCGTAATGCAGTCCCGATCCCATTGTCGTAAACGGATTCAGTAAGTATTGATTGAGGGTTAACGCCGTTATAAAGGCTGTTGAACTCATGTGATGGTACGCTAGACCATTTGGTGAATGAAACTATACCCTCAACGCCACTGGCTTAAAACAAGTACAGAATAAGACAACCACATGACCTTATACTAAGACATCACAAACAGTCCGACTTTTTGTTGACCCTTAGCTCCGAGAGGACCCGGGCAACACAAAGCTCCATACAGACACCCCTAATATGGTAAGGGGGAATAACATGCTGTATTTAATCTGTCGGTAAATCACATTCAATGACAATTTGAAGACTTCCGGTTTTCGTACCAAATGAATGGATAGTTAGTTACTTATTTCTAGACAGAATGAGAGCCAAATTAATGGATTCACCCAAATTATACTCTTTGGAATCCTATTTGAGTATGCAGTTTAACTGTACAAGTCTACGCTTGATTGCAAGTCCGTATTGGATGAGAGACCGAATGCTTCGAGTCCAATATGGGCTTTCATCTCAAAGAGGATGAGAACAATACAACTTGTATTGCACTCCACAGTGTAAAGGGACATGTTAAGTACACATGCCTTAAGCTTGACATTTTAGGCAAAGGAACTAAATTCATGACTTCTCAAATGTGTAATAATAATTTTATTATATCATTAAACTATATGACATTGGTGACCGTAGACAAAGCTATAAAAAAGAATATGATCTTTTTTAGAATTTAATAATGAATCTCCCAAACATTTACGAAAACATTAACTTATGATAATCTATCATTATTATAATTATATATCAATTTGTTATTATTACTTTAATATTTTGAGTACGATTTTTCAGGAAATACTACAGGATTGTATATATCATTCAAACAATACTAACCCTTTTTTCTGTTTCACAAAATATAGAAATTTATATTACAGTTATTATTTTAGTCATGACGTCTATCTTTTGAAATTGGAACTGTTCGAATTAAATGAACAAATATATTCGTAATAGAGTCATGATTTGAAAGACATAGGTGTTTGACATTTACCGGCCATAGATAGAATCCAATACCACATTTTTCTCCAATTTAAAACACTATAATTGGGTCCAAATATGAAATTAGATAATGAACTGACACGTGGTACGAACATATGGTTTTCAATGGCTTTAAATTTACATCTATAATAAAAAAGACATTGGTGCTTAACACGTTGACTGTTTACAATAATAGCCGCAGTACTCGGTGGACATTCTCAAAATATCAATAGTGTACATACATTTAATACGAATTACTTTATCAGTGGATGGTGAATGTTGCGACACGTCCTAAGACTGATTGTTTGTTATGCATGAATACAATTGACTAAAAATCCGAAGTTGCATATTACTGTAATTATAGCCAGTCTTTTTTACAAACTAACGTTACCTCTATTTGGTCTTTACACTGTGTGTTCGACTTTATTCGCCAGTATCTGGGTGAAATCCGGATTGATCAATAGTGTGCCAATTCTCTTTTTTAAACTCTCATCATTAATTGATTTCGAGCGACTCAACACCATCTAAAGCCTTGAACAGCTCCGAGTAGCTGCTCTTCCACTGCGTTTGACGCGCAATGATCTCCTCCAACTGCATTCAATCACAGCACAAACTTAACCCTGTACACTTAACCACATGTCATTTCTAAAGACTCGTATTTACAGTACGTTTACTAAATTTATCGTCTGTCACCATTGCAAGGAATACCTACACCTCTCGATGTTTACAGTAGAACCCAGGTGAGTGAGAGGTCTATGTGGTCGACCTGTACACCTGGGGATTCAGTGACTTACTCTAAGGGTGGTGGGTTCGATTTCTGGACGGGTTTCAATTTGCAAACTTTTCTGTACTAGAATCTGTTCACACTGGGAAAAGGTTTTCCCAAAATAACTAAAATATTATTAAAAATATGACTTTAATAACTCCTCGAGCAACTGAAGCCTGGATACATAATGAATCAAAACAAACCGATCTGACGCCACTCGCTAATCCCTACATGTACCTGTTCTCACTCTCCTGGGTAGGAGGTATAATTCGTATGTTCCGTGCTCTCATACACCCCTTTGAGATAAACCTACCGCCAAAAAATTGCCGAAACGGAAAATAACTGCTTGCTTTAACCAGTATGTGAGGAAGAAATATATAACCACATCCAATCATTAGAATCTATCTTAATTTATGAAAATACGCATTCTTTTTAACAGAGGAAACAAAATAACTATTTTTAGGTCTAACGTAGCTATATTCATTACACAACGTCAAACGATTTGACACTCAATCATAAAGTTCACTTTGCGTTGTTGATGACGTCGCACATAGAATATCCCTACAAAAAACATCAAAATCAGCCAGCTCCATTGACGTTATTATTTCAGAAACATAGCCATGTCTTCATAACCCTCACAAAGGTGAATGCCAAGTGAGCCTATGGTAGAGAATGATGTGTACTCCGCAATCAGCGCCATATAGCACCACGGTGTTGTCAACAGTAAAATAAAGATTATTTTAAAAATCATTCCTTGTTCACACACTTCTTAACGACATTCAACCAAACTAGGCTAAACAATAAAGTGTATTGTCGTTTATGTATTTAAATTATATCAGCCAGATGGTTAGAATAAGTGACTTGTGTACACGCGTTAGCTTTTGGGATTAGAATAACATTTTTTTTCTAAAAATTTGATAAAGAAGACTAACAACCTCGGGTATAAAAAGTTAAGTAATTCAGGATTAACTCAACCTTTCGGTGCATTGATCAAATTATCATCAGGATCATGTGAGAAAGATAGTTTAATAAAACGATATAGAGTAAACATTTGGAAATAAGAAGATAAATTTAGATTCAATAATATACATCTTGTAAGTTTCAAAGTCGTTGAAAGTAGAAGTTTGGGAAACATTAATTGATAAACAAACGTTTAAGATACCCATCAGTGGCCATGGGAAACAAACTACAAACGTACTAAAAGCCTTCACAATTAGTTTACCTATTTCATCAGGTGTGGGGAATTCTTCCTTTTCAGGCTTGTGTTATGCCTACGATACAATCAATAAAAATGACGACACACGCCAGTTTATCTCACTATTCAAATTTCCTGGTAGTCTGACATAAACTCCTGGCACCAATTCAAAATATTAGCAGCGTGCCTGAAAACGTCGCCTTCGACATCTAGAGAACAATGGCCAGTTAACACCGACGGATGTTAAACGGTATGGTTTGCTTCTGGTTCGGAGTCTGAAGGATGATCGAGTGGAGGACAAGGGCCGCAATTCATGCATTGCAGCGAAAAAATCAATACTGGTCAATTATCCCCTGTTGTTATAAAAGCAAGCCCATGTCTTTTATCGTTATCCCAGATCAGCAGAGTGGTGCCTCTATTAACAGCCCAGTTCACGTCCACACACACAGGTCACAGATGTGTGGTATGCAGGACGGAGATCCACTAACATTCCGCGCAACGGCTCTGTATTCATAGTTGTATTAGTTTGTTTCTTTGATTGATTTGGATTTAACGCCGTACTTAAGATTATTGCACTCACATTACTGAACTGTGCAGCCTAAAACTTTGTCCAATTGATTTTATTGTCGGTCCAAGTTAACTGCCGTACAACGATTCTTCGGGTCAACCCGAGCGCTGTCAGTAAATACATAAGCGTATCATATATTTTAATGGTTGGCGGATGGGAGGAAAACTCCGTGTTGCCCAGGTGATCTTATGGCTAAAGGGCTCTTTGTTATGTGTTTTTATGAATACCATCCCTTGATAGTGTAACAAGTGACTTCGAAGAAGGTCTGTCACCCACTGGGCTAGTACGCCGTCACACGTGTGAAATAACCTAATTGCCACATTAGAGCCTAATCAAACAAACAAACTCAGCCCACTATTATTCCCACTTAGGCATGTGGCATTTGCTACGAGCATCTTATTGATGCGTATTGTTATTGGACGAGCAGACATTTACTGGATATTCACATTGTGATGATTTTGTCTCGTGACGGAAGTTATACATAAACTGTCCACATGTTAACAGCTGTGACAAACACAACTTTATATAAAGCGCGAGGACGATTTCTTTAACGTTAATCAATATCGGTTTATACCGTTGGGCAAACAGCATAAGACATACAAAGTTCCCCTGGTCTAAACGTGCCAGACGTAAAATGATTATGGTGAGGAAAGTAATTAGATCTTGAAATACTATATATTTTGAAACATGATTTTTAACTACCTCAAACGGTATTCAAAATGTCCTGACTACATAAGTTATTTTATACAGCGATTACAGTTTTGGCCTCACAGACATAAACACCATTCGATCAAATAACAATGTATATAATAACCAAGCGCCATCACGGCCAACGCATGCACTTTAATGAAAGTGGTAACGTAATTAGTATGTCAGCCTCCCAAACCACAAAACTATTGTGTCTCAGAGAGGACAATAAACGTAACAAGATGCTCCATTGCGTTCTTAAACTAGCCGCTGTCTCAGTACTTGCATGAAAGGCTGCCCGTTCGCGGAAAAAAGTGTAACTGTACTGTCCCGACAAAAAAGAGTTTTCCATTGATAGAAAACATTTAGGTAAATAAGTACATTCAATGCACCATTGTAGAGAATAATTAAAGTATCCGTTTATTTGGCATGTACTAATTCCTTGTAGAAGACGAGATACTATTCTGATCCCAGTCTTGACGGTTGCATTCAACCGATCATTGCAATGATATTGCCGTGGCACGCAGAAACACGCTCGAAACACAAAGTATCTTATAACAGCCGGTTTACCGAGGTGGAAATATAGCTTCTTACGCACTTAGTGCCCGTTCCACAGCTTGGAATCCAGTTCGGGCGATGTGACTGACCAAAGGTTCGCTATTACGTTTCCGGTTCAGTTCAGAGTCACGAAATCGATCATGACTTCCATTAAATAAATTTGTTTGAGCACTTGTACATAATGTTGTATTTGTCATACTTGTTAACCTATGGTCATTAGTAGATCACTTCTGTCACGGCATACAATCAAAACATCTCGTAATATCTCCTAGAAATGACCATTCGTAAAATAGCTCTGTAACGTTAATGTTCAAATGGGCAGTGCTTCTTGGATTAGTGATGATGTCCCCAGCTCGCTTTTTTTACAATCATGACAAACTACACATTCACTACAAGAGGTCCAAAAATGTCGTTTAAAGGATAATATTACTAACATTACGTGACCACGTTAAACGTCGATATCAGTTTGTTTCAACGGCAATGGATCGTTCCAAAATAAATGATTTAAGATTTTATATTTCTTCTTGCATCGCCCCTCGTACTGGAGCAAAGAACAGAAATAATTACGGCAGCATTGAAAAAGTCCACGAAAGGCGTCTTGATTGTTAATTAGGTAAACCCAGCCAATTAAGTGATTAATTATAATACTACTGGGGTCGTCCTTGTTTGCGTTCGAGTCTAAAATGTATAAATCCAGATAAAGAAATTCCGAACAAAGTTTTAGTTTATTGCTATATTTTCATATTGCGAAAAGAAGATGCGATATTGATCTCTCGAGTGCTACAATCTCTTGTAATGTATTTACGAGATAATTCACCTTTTCCTTATTACATATATGTTTGGTAATATTCTGAGAAATAGCAGCAAACTAACTGGGGTAGTTTATTATCATTATTCTGTTAACGGCAGAAATCTTAAATCAATTATCAGCCATACACAAATAAAGTAAAAAAAATAAGACTGGAACCCTGTGCATACCATTGAACATCGCTGACGTCAAACGTTATGGTTTTATCGATTAGATTATTCTTTGTGCACTCGTCCGATTATAGGACGATTTCAGAGCTTCATTGACCAAATTTCCTGTACGTAGAAAAACATAAAAAATAACGAACTTAACCGGGATGATTGAGCTATTTTCAGCGCAAGGCGATACATTTTGAAATACAGTAACCATGTTAAGACGTGACCGGATATATTTGTACACAAAAAACGATTTCCCCAGAGAACGTTCACGGCAGAAGTGTGTTTTAAGCTGTAATGGTATTTGGTTGAATTGTGCCTTAGTTTCAATTGAGACTGTGAATCGTCGATCGTCTCACGCTCATTGAATGACATTGTACAGAAGACCAAGGAGCTGTTTATTGTACAGCTGTTTTGGGGTTGCACACAAGTACGCCTACAGGCCAAGCTTATGCAGTTTTCCCTTACCACACTGAACTATCTACAATACATGAAGTATGCAATTAGAATTGTCATAATGACCCTTTATATGCTTTACAAACTATAAAAAAAGTTTTATTCTGTAAATCGTTGACATTTGGTACTGATTTGTTTATGAAAAGGGTAGTTTTGGGGTACTCTTATACAAAGTCGGATAAATTTGAATTTGGTTTCTCCTTACAGTTTCAAGTTAACATGTTTACCAAAGAAATAGTCTGACGTTCATCCTTTAATCGACATTTTTGGACGTCTTGTAGTGAATGTGGTAGTTTGTCATGCTTGTAAAAAATGCGAGCTGGGGACATCATTACTAATCCAAAAAGCACTGCCCATTTGACCGTATGTAGTCAGTACTGCTGTACACCTATTAAGTTTTCAACCAAGAAAAGATCAATAAAGTCTAATATAAATATGGTAATACTGATTAATGATTTCCAAATTTGTTATTTGATAGCTTAACTAACGGATAAATCCGTAATTCAGGCAAATTAATTTTATGCAATGATATAATCACACTATATGTCCATAACCGATAATTGTTCAACGATGTCAAAATTCTTTGCATCTAACTTAACAAATTTAGACTTAGTAATGCGTGAAAGGAGCTGAGCATAGTGAACTGATATGGGTTTTCAGATGACACAGTATACCAAATAATGAGTGCCCACGACCGTGGCTTAGTGGTTAGTATGTCGGCCTACGAGTCCTACTTCGATGTACCTCTCACGGGTTCGAGTTCTTCTGACTACCACCAGGTATACGAGTGAGTCATTCACTCGGATGATGTTAATGTTGTATTGCATACGAAACGTTTATCGGAGAATGTAAATGCGCTGTGTTTGTGTGATAGGAATAACTTATGTGTAGTGCACATACCCCTTACTGGCAGGGAAAATGACGACATCCTGTAAATCTCCATGGTAGAGTGCTTTTGTTTAATAAATAATGCGTCAATTGGACAAAACTTACTTGAAAATTAGTGAGCTCCACAGACATAACTTTGTGATAGCCAAACACGTGGTTCTATGAGCCCTTACTGGTTTTCACATCAGGATACAGCATTTCTTGTGGATCGGATGTTTCAATGATACGGTGTGCATGTGAACCACCCTATGCCCTACTGTTTTGTTATCAAGTGTGACGTTTCCTTGTAAGAATACGAAATAATGAGCTCTTGTGGAACCCTTTATGGTTATGTATTGGACCTCTACAGCAACGGTTCCAAGTATTTCTCCCTTTCTTCCTATACCAAAGAACCGTTTTTGTCGTAATAGTTCCGTATAGAACCATCCTCCTCCGCGTTCCTCAAAGAACCAATATTTCTAAGAGTGTATGTAATAACGATAGTTCCAGTTTACCTAACATATTATTGTTACCAAGATATTGTGATTGTTCCTGTATCGCATACCTTAAAATGATTTTGTTTAAAGACCGTGGCAAAATCCCAAACTTAGGAACAGGCAACCTTGTATTATATAACGCTATACTCATCATTATGTCAAAAGGCCTAGACATCAACCATTTGAGAATTGAGTGTCGGCACAGGGAATCATTTGTTTCAAATACTATGCATCAGTAGCAAAAAAAAAACCTATGTGTTTTTGAGAGATTCTTTTCCGACCAAAGCCTTATCGAATGTAGAACGTAAACAAAGTCCAGCATTGAGTTAATATAAGCATGACTTAGTCCGTTGTTACATTTTTAACGTGCAGCTTGCAGTTAAACAAACGGGAAATGTTTTTCTACACTATATGTCTTGAGGTGTATTTACAGAATAGCAAATGTTAATAGATATTTTCTGTGATCAATGAAATCATATATTAACTGCCCGCGGGTTAATCGTCTTGACTCTAACAACATGACAAATTAACCCGCAAACGAATAAATTAAATGGAAGGCATCATTGTTCGCATCCCTAGTGATCCTTGGCATTTAACGGTCGCCCGGGTTCACCGGACTATACTGGATATGATGCACACGTGCAGGATGTTTTATTTGATTGGAGTTTAACGTTGTACTCAAGGATATTCCACTTATATGACCAATTGAATTCAAACTGTTCCTTGCTTAGTTACAGTGGAAAATCGAGATGAAACCTAGTAAAAAAACTATCCCAACGATTGCCGGAGCCACATTGTGTGACTCACTTATATACCTGATGGTCGACAGACGGACTCGATCCTGTGACACACTATCCATTCAGCCGGGGGCCCAAATGCAGGGCTTTATGCGCCCAATAATTCCCCTCTAAATGTTGCTGAACCACCCAGTATAGCAGATAAGGGCGTGAACCAGCTTTCCACGTTTTCTAACTATGTAAAACATGATATATAACCCTCACACCATCGACTACATAAATCTCTTGAATTGTATGAAACAAATATTTGTGCATATGGTTTCATTGTGTTTGTATTTATGGTCTGAAATGATTTTGATTTAAACTACCTTCATACAGTAATATATATTGTACAGCTTATACAAGGATTGACAAAAAGACATATCTGTATTGGTACTCTTTTGACAACTATATTATACTGTTAATGTGGCTCCGTTATCAATTAGTGTTATCCAGTTAACATTTGACCCAAACTCTGACCTTACTGATAGGATAGCAAGTGTTCTTTGTCCTTACAATCGACGTTATCCCCAGTTTTGTGGGGCTCTCTGTGTCTTATGTTGACCACAAGGTCCAACACAGATTAAATATATTGCACATTCCTTATACTGGAAGCTCATGCAGTTATGTTATTCGTTATATCCGACTATATCAAAACCGTAACACTCTACTCTCCCTGAATAATTTCTTTTTGTTATGGAGCAGATATTTAAGGCTTATCAGAGTGTATTCAAGATGTCATGCTACATATGTAATTGTCTAGAGATACTTATTTTCTTTATCCATTAAGGTATGGATTAGTGTGTTTACTGAACTGAGAAAGTATCAAACTGGTATCTGTCGGGTTAATTCTTTAAAACAGTCACCATGTAGACGTTACGTCTAACAATTTCTATAGAAGCACTTAACTAAACTTGTTCTTTGTACTTGCAATGGGTAACTGACACTAAAGAACTACTTCCTACAGCTGTGACACGTTATGTCAGGAGTCTATAAAGGACTTGAATTGTTAGTTAGGTCAACTAAAAAAAAATTTAGTGAAAGAAGAGATAAGTAGAACGAGGCAGCCAGTACGGACGGACTGGAAATGTAGACAGCAACATGTTAAACTTAGTAATTTTGTTTGTTAAAAGTTTGTATATAGTTTTATTTTATGGCAATGTTTTATTATGTTTAGTAATTGGTTAAAGTTTTATAATGTATTTGCATTCCCTTATTGTACCATTTACGCTATATCGGTTTAATTTACTATGCATATCCCGTATTAAAATAAATACTATGAATCGATATCTGTACTTATGTTAACCTTTGTGTTATTAAACTAGAAAAAAGATCGCGGATCTCTATAGGTAATCTTTGGGTTAATTTGGGTCTTTTTTAATATATGCACGAAGCTTCCACTGAATAGAATAGAAACGATGCAATTTAGGAGGGTAGCAGATAAATTGAAGAATGTGAAATGCAACAAAAACCTCTTCATAATATTTGTATTTTTACATTGAACTCAGTATCTTATAATTTAGCGTGTCAGTTAAAAAATATGCATTCCCCAGCACGACACCTATACCTATGGAATTAGAAGATACTATGTTACTGTGAATTTATTTATTTTATCTTACACCAAACCAAACCTCATTATTTTCTCGCAAAAATACAAAAGTATTGCAAACTTAGCGTAAACACGGAAAAAATGTAAAATAAACAAAGCCACGAATAACCAACAGATGTAAACACTCGTTAAATTTGCACAACAGTAAGACGGTGTATCGTTTGGTTGAAACACCAATATTGTAGTCGTTTTTATTTGATTTGTATGATGTTTCCATTACGTCAAATATACATCAGACATCTAACCCAGTTAGCTCGAATAAATGTGGCAAGTTAATGGTTAGTCACTCTAATACTTGACCAAGCATTTAACGCAAGACTTAACCAACAGTTCGTTCCATTAAATTAATTTGTCTGAGAACTTATCTGGCGCTGTATCGTTAACATCTGAGTTGTTCATAGATCACTTATAGCGGGTAAGGAACCCAGGCCATCGACACTATCCGTTCAACAAATAATAGGATAATAGTTTGTTAACGGTATGCATCACAATGTACAGGGCTTGTCGCGTTATTAAAATGCATTATTGGGACCTCACTTTTTAATAAAGATAAACTGACAAACGGTTCATGAAAATCAATTCAACTCTGGTGGAGAAACCTTGTTTGTCCACCAACGTTCACATATATTAATCACACGTCTGATATCCAGATATATCTGTGTTGAGCTTTGGTGCTGTATTGTGTTCAAATACTCGACCGTTGTATGTAAAGTGCCCAGTAGTACCACTATAGTTACAAACCAATCACTCAATGTATGATCAAATAACTTTCGAGTTAAAAGGAATCGTCTAGCCATAGTCGAAGAATGGCAACAATAGTGATGGTAAAGTATATGATATATTGAGTGTTAAGCTCAGAATTAGTGTAACCGTACCATATTCTTAGATCCTCGTTTCGTCAATCTGATCAATTAACGTCTTCTACTTTCGATTGAATGTGTGTGTATACCTCTTTCATGCAAATATTCTGATGAAATATAGGCCTACATTTATTTTATCTTATGGATTTTATAACGTTACACAATAGGTAATCTCAAAATGATTTTCGTTTTGCAACAGACTGCTGCCTCGTATCATTAAAATGCTGGCTGACGCTGGTAATTGCAGAATTATCCGCGGAGTAACCGGAAGACATCAAAATCGTTTATATGGCTAATGACCCGCGGCCAGGGTAATAAATACTTCATTTTGTTTACGTCTAATCGATTTGATATCACCCTATACGGGAAAAAGTCAAAGAAGCGATGAAGACCGTTGGAGCAACTAGGTTAAACTGTGGTTAATGAGCGGAATGTGATTTGGCAAAGTGGTCTCCCTGCAATGTTTTATTAGGTATTGATAATACGAAGTGATTAACATTGGTTTGAAATCTTCGACTGAATAAGTACTGATTACAATTAGGACTGATAAAGCTTCCCCATAAGAAGTCGTAGTTATTCAATGATATCACAGAAAACGAGTCCAACATAGCATGGTTGGTTTGAAATCTAAATTAAGCCAACAGTGAGTAATTACACACCCATTGCATAAGACCGCTTACACATAAACAAGTTATTGGTTTAATGATGTTTAATAATCCCTCGTCAATCATATGTTCTGATTTTAAGAGCTATTACCTCCTTTCATAATTATCAGTACGAAGTATTATTAGTGTTACAAGGTATTGTTCCTGCTTGTTCCGAGGTGAGCAATACAGGCTTGTCTTTAACAGCTGTAAATAATCCACAAAAACAAGTGTCATGGGAACAAGCTGTCCAATAACACAGTAATACTTATAGGCTATTGGATTGTATGGTCCTGTTTGGACGAGTCTTGGCGCTGTCGGGAGCTGCGAGCTTGCGAGCGGCTTCCCAGCGCCAGAGCGAGTCCATCACAATTTTTGCCGGAACACACTTTTCAAGCCGAGCAGCTCGAGCGTGATACCATGGTGATGACCCCCGTTTGAATAATTATCTGTTTCCGAGTTTTAATTTGCAATTTTTAAAATTCTTCAAAATTATTATTGTTATTTACTGCCTTACATATACAGTTTATTCTTGGCATCGCGTATTCAAACGTACATTTATGGTGGGACTATACTCCTTTTGCTTATAGGTTATTGGATTGTATGGTCATATATGGTCCTTTTGCGCTTTACTCATGTTAACCGATCAACGCTTTTATAATCACTACGCAGTAAACAGTTATACAAACGCCATGTGTTTTTTTTAATTTTTTTATTATCTGAACAGAAAATCCGGCTTAATATATATTATATGGGAAACAGAACCTCACACAACTTGATTCTGGGATGAAAATTCCCACTGTCAAGATGGAATTCTCATCCCAGTATCAAGTTGTGTGGGATCCTCTTAGTACATTATATCGCAGGGGATGGACAGTTAGGATACTGGACGCCGATCTTTCAGACGTCTGGTACGCTCATTCTCATTAGCGGATATTGTCATTAGTTTATTTAATTCATATATCTCTGAAATACCATCTTGTAGGCTGAATTATTACTAACCCATACTGAATGTCTTGTTGGTTACATATTTATCAATACTCTATATAACTTGTTAATGGCCATTCCCTTCTCTAGAAACGTCTGTAGGTTAACAACTCGAGACTAAGATCTATATATCTAGAAACTTGTTTCTGGGACGAGAAGAATGAACGAATTTAATTCATCGACATCAATGTGCCAATGTGATTATTTTTTTGAAATATAATATAAGAAGCACATTGTATTAAGTTTATGGAAATGAAATTTTATAAACTGTTTTTATGCCTTATCAAATTGTTTTGGTCTGATTGGTCAAAAGCTCGTCATGTGCTATTAAACAAATGCATGGCTACCCTCGATGGCGTGAAATAATAGACATTTTGCACTCTGGAGCGCCGAGCATTGCTAATTATTCTGTGCCCTGTGAAAGTTGTCTCCTCTTCCCTCATAGGAGAGCGTTTCACAATAACGCACATGCTTTTACCCTTTCACGTGAAGTTGTTCTCTTATTAAAAGATTGCTTATTTTCCGGTTTTGTTTGTTCAATATGAATTTTACTAAATCATCGAGAAACACAAAATGCCTTTCATACAACTGTGTTTTGTGTTTTCGTTGAGGTACCGGTTCATATAATGCTGGTGATAAAAATATTTAGTGCCGGATGATATCTTATAAGTTATGTAATAAGATAGCTTTGGTTGTGTTAAAACGAACATGTCAATACTAGAATGAGAAACCCGTTTTTAATTTAGACGCGGTTCAGACTAAACAGGATTATATTGTATTATAAGGCGAATTCCCGGTGAAATGAGTCTTGACGATTTTTTATTTGAAGAATTGTATGCCCAGTCTGTATCTAAATAACGCCATTTGGCATCCGGTCAAAATCTATATCACAATTTTATTCAATACCCTAATATTGAGATTTGATAATCAAAGAAATGTAATTTGGAAGTAAAAAGATTCTGGTAGATAATTTAATATTCTTGTTGGTTTAATGACGTTTAGATGTATACATAAATACATACATAACCATAAAACATCCAATAAAGCTTATTCCTTCCGGAAATCAATTATCTGAATTCCTTACGTAAATGGATATGCATCAAACGAAGTAATGCTACCTAATGAAGTGTAGGCAGATTCAAACATAACAAAGACAGATTTATCAGCTATTATTATAATGTCCTAATAAATGTTATTCATTAATTCTCTCTCTCCCAAACACAAACCAGAGGAACCCTTTTATTATAACCATTACAGACCAATAGAGCGTGTAAGCAAAATGCATATTATATCAGAAGGTATAAATCACAACCAAGACGCTGTCTTGTTACCAGAGAAAGGCTGTGATAAACGTTGCAAATACATAATTCTCTATACATTGACAAATACATACAAAGACGAACTAATGTCTTTCATTGATATAATAACTTGGTCAATAACAAGATTTTACTCTACATATATTGTTAGACATTACAAATAAATTAAATGACAAACGTACATATACACTACAAGAGTAGTGTAACTCCGAAGAACGATAAACTCATTATGAACTCAATATTTCGGCGCTTTATTTTGCCATCATC
>JAQQZZ010013534.1:0-11450 GCA_030265115.1 Mopalia vespertina | reverse complement strand
GTGGACAATCCGTCGTCATATAAGTGAAATACCCTTGAGTACGACGTTAAACCCCAATCAAACAAACAAACAAAGTTAAGAGAGTAGCGGGTGGTTGGAGGGAGCTTCATGTTGTCCTGGTGCTCTCAGAGCTAAAGGGGAACAGAAAGCTGATCTGTATTTGTCCCGTCTTGTCTTTGTTTGTTTCCAGTGGTGTTCTTCACCCTTTGGGCTGGCACGTTGTCATATAAGTGAAATACCCTTGAGTACGACGTTAAACCCAATCAAACAAACAAACAAGTTAAGAGAGTAACATTGCTTAGCACTGAAGGAAGATTAACTTTCCAACATACATGTATCAACACACTTCATATTTTACGGTCTCTTGGTTTCCCACCGTAATTTGGCAAGGAACAGTGTGAAGTGGACAATCCGTCGTCATATAAGTGAAATACCTTTGAGTATGACGTTAAACCCTAATCAAACAAACAAAAACATATTTTATGGTTGTGCTGATGTTTATTACTGTTGGAATACACCGCCGTATTATAAGTGAAATACCCTTAAGAACAGTATAAATCACCAACCTTTCAAGGCGTCTTTACTTAGCATTGGAAAAAGTTTCATTTTCCAACAGGTTTTCTAACATATGAACATTTTATGGTTACCTTTGTAAGGAGTACATCTCCGTCATATTAGTGAAATTTCCTTCAGCTTGGCATAAAACACCAATCAATCAAAATTAATTACAGGTAATTTTTGTTTGTGAATGATCTGTCTGTATGAATTGTTGTTATTTGTTTATTGTATGTGTATATTTGACTTCTTCTGTTGTAATGTCGTGTGTTGTGTTGTTGTTGTTTACAGATCTACAATATGGTTGTAAGTATTGATCATTTTATCCCCAACCACAACCTTTAGAAAATTACCTCAAATTCTCAAAAAAGAAAGATATTTTCATGGACACAGTTTGTTTCATTATCACTTTTAATTTTAAATAAAAAATACATGTACACACACAATCCCTTCACTTCAAATTTTTATTTAATTGAAACTTTTAAAAAAGCTTTCTTTACGAATAGCGAAAAACTTTCTGTCATGTAAGTGAAATAATAAGTATAAGGCCTACTATGACCCCCCCCCCGAAAAAAATTTGCATTCCGCTTAAAAAATTTGAAGCTATGCCTTTGGGCACCCAATAAAACAAACCATCCAATCTATTCTTTTGTAGGAGAGTCGTAACAATGGCTGGAATATATCAGCCAGTGACTTAGCAAGAAATATTTAACTAATTGTCATGGCTTACATTTTTAGGGATATATTTTTCTTTATTCCATTATTCAAAATCTATATGTCCAAAGAAAATGTGCATGCTGCTTCCAAAATTTGAAACTATGCTTTTGGGCATATATGTCACAGTACTTCAAAGCAACAAATCTCCTTTGAATTTGTGATATTGGAACTTGGCTGATCAGAATTTAATATATATACATATATTTTTACTCCCATGAAAAGTATTGAATCGGTTTAAGAGAATAAAAACATTTGCACCAGGTAATTAACACATGATTGGAGCCCCCTTTTGATTTTAAAACAAAGATTGAGACAAAGTATTAAAGACTGAAGATTGACATTCTGTCTGAAAACTCAGAAAGCAATTAAGCTACAGTCAATCAGCTCCCAGACAGAGTTTGCCATTCAGCACCATGCTCTCTAAACTTATCTGACAGCCATAGTCTTGGCAATGATTTAATCTCACATCTAGGCTTTGTATTGAAGTATTGGTGGTGGACGAGTGTAGGTATTTGAGTGATTAATGAGATTGTGAAAGAAGTAAGTGTCGTAAGTTTTGAGACGGTTGCCTTGTCAGGGTTATGCTAACGTCTCTAATTGGATGAGAGGATTTAACACAGCAGTTACTGCCCTACCTTCTCTTGTGTGAGGAGGTGGAAAATAATATGTCTTGAGAGGCGCTCAGGGCTAAGTCGTATTAATTCAGCAAATCAGCTGAGACTAAGCCTAGTATATTCAAACGTAATCTCAGGGTTATGTAGTGCAATCAGGTAATATTCCAGGCTGATTGAATAAACTGTGCCAACAAAGCGGATATGTCTTAGCCTTCTCCATGCATCTTTTTACTATAAATAACTTCACTATAAATAATTAGACGACATCCTTTCTTGATATTAATATGTTATTGTAATATCTACTAAAAACTAGGAGAATAATTGCTGTAGACATGGAAGAAATGGTTGTTGTGTGTGTATTGTGTGAATATTATTGCCCAGGGCACCAGGAAAGAATCCGTCTCAGAAATACTATAGGCTGCAGTTAAAAACAGATTGTATAAAGAACAGTTTGCAGTAGCTTCCTGGCTATAATGGTAAACTAGAAGCATTATGTGTGTCTATCAGACTTGCTTTGATTATGTTCTGAAGATATTATTATAAGTATATTATAAGTGTATTTAGTAATTAAAATTTGAATACATTTTCCAAGTGAATTTTTTTAGCTTGGTCTTTTAACTTATTGATTTAATTTTAATTATGAATATGTTTCTAGCAATTGGCACCAAAGGACACTGGATCACTTCATGATGATTCCATATCTTGGTTGTATTGGGGTTTGGGAGGGAGCTTCCTGTTGTCCTGGTGAGCTCTGAGTTAAGGGACAACAGGAAGCCTATTGTTTTATCATGTCTGGTGTTGTCTCTGGTTGTCTGTTTCCAGTAGCTTCCTTCACCTGATTAGCTGGCCTGATGTCCTAAGACTGAAATAACCCAAGTATAGTGTAAAAGCCAAATCAAGCAAACATCTTGCTAATAAATAACCCTTTTTCAAACAACAAGACCCCAAAAAGTTCTGTAAAGTTCAAAGGGCACATGGACACTGCTTATGACAGTTACAATTAATATGTGGTTTTAATCTGGGATGAGTATGTAGAGGGATTTGAAACTCCGCTACCCCTCGAATCATTGAACCATGAATGTGTTACTCGGCTAGCTCATTCCAAACAACACGTTGGGCGTGTTGGTCAAACATATGAAGTCCGCTCAGTAGGCCAAGCTAGCCCTAACTGACACTCCCTACACTGCACTTGCCTATACTGGGCAGACTTAATACATTTGACCAACATGCCCGATGTGTCATTTAGAACGAGCTAGCCGAGAAACACATTCAGGGTTCGATGATTCGAAGGGTAGTGGAATTTCAAATCCCTCTACATACTCATCCCAGCTTTAATACAAGGCCTATGGTACTTAATATTGAAAAAATATATTTGTCCAAAAAAACATCAGGTTTGCCAAAGCATTTGCTGAAAGGTTTATAAAGAGTAAGAACAAGTTTATTTTGCAAAGACTGCATATTTATACAATTTAAGTTTCTAGAAAAGCACTATGAATAAAAGGATGCTTAAGAGAATACATCTGAACACATGATGCAAGCACAATCTAAATAACAATCTCTTGATTCACAAAAAAGGCACGTACCTGTAGGCAATTTGGTGCAACATTAATCTGGCTACATTCAAATAAAATAGGATTTTGTTTTAATGTAAACTTTAAAAAATGCTTTTATATGCAATCAATCGATTAGAAAATAATGTTTGAATTAATTTTTGAATTGTGTAAATTTTAATATCCCTCAGGAATCCTAAATATTTAAGCTTTTAAAATAGCTTTCAAGTCAACTTACAGATTGCAATTTCTTTTTTCAATAAAAACACAATTCTTCAGTTCTTTGTTAAAATATTATTACATTCCCTTTATTATTATTTTTTGCTTATATATGCTTATATATTATAGTATCAATATCCCAATGCTATTTATTTACACCATTCTGTATAGATGTTGGACCTGCTGTCATTAGTTAGGGGATGACCTGTTAGACTACTGGGCATTGTTCCACAAAGCAATCTTAAATACTATGACAACACAATACCTCCAGTATTGGTTGCCAAGACCATTAAGATGAACTTAGCCTAAGATTGCTCTGTGGAACGGGCAACTGATCCTCTTTTGATGTACTGTTCACAGGTTTTAACCCCAAGGTTGACCTCCTGTATATAAAGGTCAGTAAAGGTGACTCTCACAATTGCAGTGGTATTTCTTTTAAATGAGATTTTATCAGAGTATTTCATAGCTTTGAAATAAGACCGAGTAAAAACTAGTCAATATGTCATCATATAAGTGAAATACCCTTGAGTACAACATTAAACACAAACTAAACTCAAGCTGCTAATGGGCTAAATTGATGAAAAATATTGACAGAATCCCTTTTCTAAAAAAAACAAAATCATTTCACCATTTATGTTGGTTGTTTAATATGCATGTTGAAAAAATCTTCATATTCTGTTAAAGACATAAACCGAAACATTGAGTCAAAATGAATTCATTATCTTTCTTCGGAGTTGTTACTTTACTAAAGACATTCTTGTTCTTTATGGAAGGCCATTGTCTTGTGTTTAAAATTGTTAGCATCTCACTGCATACGATTTTTTAAAATCAAAGAATAGCCTTTTAACCACCAGAATTATCTGTGGAAGCAGGTTAAAAACATTGTCATATTCTGTTGTTGAGGACAAACTGTTCTTATTGACGCGTGTCATGTTTTGTATTAAATTGTCAACATCTCACGGCAGAGGATTTTGCAAAATCATAATCTTGCCTTTAAAACCACCAGAATCATCTAGGAAAGGCACTCAGTCCGTTAATAGGGAATGCTGTACTTGTTGTAAATAGCGTTCTATTCTTTGGCCAAAAAATGTTATGTTCTTGTTGAATGCCCCATCAATAGATTAATTTTTGAAATAACAATAAATTGAGGTTCGAAAATCCACCCAGTTCTTGTTTGAATTACTTTGATATAGCACAATTATTGGAAAGTCCACAATGCTGTTGATAAAGGGATTATAATCCTATTTAATATCAATATGTCACTGTTGGATAAACTATACATTGTCTGGTTTCAAAAACCATCTGTAAGACACTCTGAAGCTAATTCTATTCAAGTGCATTCGATGATATCCAAATAAATAATGAATTAACCATTATTTTACCTTCAGTAAAAGTAATGTAATGCAAAACCTTATTTACATCTTTGAAATGCTTGGACATTTTTTGATATATTAAAAAATTCTTATTTTATGGCATGATTGAAAGGAGAGTTTTCTTTAATGGACCTTTGTACAGGAATCATGAATATTTTATATGATTTAAATTTGCTTCCAAACAACCAGTGAATTGCACATCACTACATTCAGTTTTTCTTCCTAAAAAACTTACAATTCCTTCAGGCTTATTTGTTTAAAGGTATTGGATTCATTGCAAATCAAATTTAACAGTTTACATATGTTTTTTTTATTGCACACTACTTGTTGATAATTCAAAGTCTGTGTAGAATATCTAGTGCGTATCGCTTTAATTTTTACATCAAAGCTAATCCACTGTGTGATACGAATTATTAAGACCAAATATTGATACGTGGTAAACATTTCATGGTTGAGCTTTTTCGTTTTTTGGTCATCTTACTTTCTGATGAGGCAGGTAATAACATTCTTGCTGAATATTCATGTATCCATATCCATCGAACTATTTAGTTTCATCCTACTTGTCAATGGAAATTGCTGGGATGATTTTGCCTAAATCTGGGTTCAGTTTAGTATAATTCATAATTTTATTGACTTTTATTAGGTTTCAAGGTAATTTCACTCATATGACAGCTTAAATGATGAAAGATTGTTTGATTGGGGTTTTATGTCGTAGCCTACTCAAGGGTATTTCACTTATATGACGACGTGCCAGCCCTATGAATGAAGGAAACCACCCTCGACACCACTGGCAACAAACAAAGACAAGACGGGACAAAAACAGGACTCAATTGATGAACGAAATCCTCCTTGACGTCCCCTACCACAAATAATGACAAGAAACCACAATCACAAGACGCAAAACATCACAAAATGTCGTGGGTTTTTTCTTTCAACCATTGAGAAAATTTAAGATAGAAAATTATCAGACAAACAAACTTAACCAGATTATTAACAACTGTATGGGTCCTTCTTCAATGCTAAATAACAACTTTTTGACCACTCTAAAAGCTTCTTACTATTAACATAGGAACTGTCAAAATAATGACTTTCAAATCGAGTTCTTTAATCATGTATTTGATAGTGTTGGATTTAAACTAATAAGGGGAGATGTTCTGATCAAATCACTACTGGTCTGGAGTAGCCATCAAACAATTGAGTCCGGTAAATTTAATAACTAGAACATGAAATGTTAACTTTTCTGGAAACTGACAGCAATTGATGAAAAAATTAGATTTATTGGAATATTTTCTGTAGATATTTGAGCCGCTGACCTGGTTTTGTATTCAATCAATTAGTTGTTATTGAGAAGAGAATGTAATTAACTAATGTATCATTGTGTTTATCTTTGTCCCATCAAATCTGTTACCATTATGTTGGCTTATGTGATCAGTGACATTAATTAATCTATTAGCAGACTGAAATGACCTTTGACCCAATACCAGTGTTAATGTGAGATAAGCCAATGAAAAGTGTCTATTTGACTGTGTTCATAGGAGGTGTGAAAATTGATATGTTTGAACAATGTTTAATGGAGCGTGGTTATGTTGGTAAATCTCAGACTCTGTGGCTATAAACTATAAGTCCTGTCACTATTTGTAAGGGGATTGTTAGTGATTAGATCGATGAGCTATCACATTACAGTGGTTTGATGTATGTTTGATTGGCCACCAAAGCTATTAGTTCAAACTAACATCCTGTAATGATGCTGATAATCTATTGTTTATCAACCTAGCTTTGCTTCAATCTGTTATATATTTTTTTTCATTTTATTTGATAAAAATGTAAACAAAAAAACCCCAGCCATTAGTAGTTTATAAACTCTGACCATGTAATTCATGGACCATTTTTTATGTCAATGGACAAATAAGAGTTATATTTGTTTATCATTAATGCCTTGGTGTTAGCTGGATGACAACACTATAAAGGAAAATACATTTAAATTTTAATCAGATTTCATGAATTTCCATGCTTGATTTAAGATATATGCAACTATATTTTATTGACAGCAATGTAACCAATAATCCAAAAGCCAAAAGTACTATTAAGAAACGTTTTTCTTCAAAATAATTGATTTTATTCCTTCATATTCACACTCAAGGATCTACCTACTTTGGCCAGATTTTCAGTTTGATCAACCTGTTTCTTCAGCCCTGACTGCCTGCTCAATGATACTAAATAGGTTTGTCTTGGCTGCAAGAAAAAAATGACAAAGCAAAAACTAGGCAGAGGTCAAGTTCTCAATTGAAAAAATCTGATTACAGAAAAGACCATTTGTTCCTTGAGGACTATCTTAGAATGCTGTGATTAAAAGATGTGACCCTCTTGAGAAAGAGTAACGAAAACACAAGAGGATATATTGGCATGATATCTTTGGAGGAGCTATAGTGTAATTATCAGGAAATTAAAAAGTGTGAGAGGCATGGACATATCTCCTGACACCCCATTACGGTCGAGGCATCGCTATGATTGGGGTGCTCAGCTCTCCGTATCCTTAATAAAAATCTATTATCAGACAACACAAGACTTAAGTATGCTTTTCTTCATTAATACTGACCATGTTGTAGTCGTTTGATTTTAATTTTAAAGAAACTTTCAGTTATCTTACAGTGACGCCCAGCAAAACTGGATTTCTATCATATCTCATAACTACTTACTCATTGGCAACAAGATGAGGAGAGACGATGCAAGGAGATGAAATCATGAGATGAAGTGCAGATGTAGGGGAGATGTGTGTCTGCCTTCAAATCATGGCTTCTTGAATCAACCTGAAATTTTGCCAGTCTGATGTGACACAGTTGAATCTGCGATGATGTTGGAGTATACTTAGCTTTGTTTGTGCAGATTGAATGAAAAAATGTAGCCCAAATTCAGGCTCTAGTCAAAAGATATAATTTGCTTTATCATACCGTACGATGTTAAACCCCAATCAAACAAACAAACAATCTTTATCATACCAGATATAGTAGTTATCGTTAAGACCACTTGTCACAAACTGTCACAGTCCCCTCATCTCAAACTTATTCTTTTATAGTTAAAACGAGATAATTGACAACCCTTGGGACATGTGCACCAAGCTTTAATATAGTAATGTCAGTGTCCAGACTGTCTTATTGGAGGCAATCGTTAAAATACTCCACAACTCATTTTTGTGTCGTGTACAGTGATGTAATATTGCACATCTTATGGTTGGGTGAACTATGAAATAATATTTGCCTAACTTTGGTATATCGTCAACTTTACCACAGTTCAGGAGGAAGAGTTTATATGTGAAACCTCTGGCTAAATGCCCTTGAGAATCATTCTCGGAAAGTATGACAGCTCGAATAAACAGGCGAGATGACTCTATTATGAATAAGAGGAGAGTTGTCACTGTTCCAATTCCTATGCTTTACTTTTTTAACATACTTTCAACGATATTTAAATGATGGACTGATAACAGTAATGATTGATTGATGTATTGATTTATTGAATTGTTGTATTAATTAGTTGATCAATCAGTGAGACACCCATCTGTTCAAAATGGGTTTGTCATTTCAGAAGCATAACCACAAAGCCATGCACTCATTGTATCTGCAGAATTTAGTCAATTGGTGAATTTTGGTAGTTTGTTTGTCTCATTTTCCATTTTTACAGTTTTTGCAGTTTGTGGTTAATTTTTTACAATATATATAAAACAAAAATGTTTTCTTGAAAGAAATTTTTCACCTTTATTTTTGTTACATGCTGATTCTGTAGGATTTTTTAGTTTTTCATCTGTGAAGGTGGGTTTTAAGCATTAATTCTCATACTGGAGGCCACTTGCTCTTATGGTGTTTATTTAACATTAAACTATTCAGTCTTGAAGAAAGAACTCTGGTTGGTTATTGTTGTTTTCTGCAGTCTACCATTGGAGGTGAATATATAGATGGAATGGTGCTAAGAGACCCGCTTCCTGTAAGCCTGGCGCACCTGAATGGAAACTAATCAAGTTTTAGCTGACTTGTCATTAATGATTAATGCAACAATAGTCCTCAATTAAACGAGGAACAGACTTTCCAATGGTATCAGCTCCAAAGTTAAGCAGATCGCCTGACTCAATTGCACATTGAAATGGTATCCTGGGTCAAGCCAAGCACAAAACCTACTGTTTATATCTATAGACTTAATGGTTGGCACTTCCTTGAGCTGGTCTAGGGGTTAAGTTTCTGAAAGAACGGAGTGGTTGGACGGTTTCCGGCCAGTCTAGAGTTCAATTTACTGAATAGACTCTAATAACACAGCTTCACATCAGGCCTCATTTGTAACTTGAACATGCAATCAAACACTTTTTTAGAATTGAATTTATTGTCCGTTAAGCAGACAGTTTTGGCCTTTACCTAGTCTACCTACAATGATAGCTGACTAACAAGTTATGAACAAAATCTATTATTAAACGCTAAATGTTTGGATAATAGAGGTCTCCTTGTCTTTCTAGACTTATTAAACATATAAACAATTAAATATATAGCATTAAATATAATAGTCATTCTCAAGGAAATGTCTTTATCTGAAAGATGAAGGCTTTTAACACTGATAAAAACTGGAATTTGTATTTTTTTCGTTCTATATTGCAGATCTGTGTATAGATACATGTATTTAGACAGACCTCCTTCAATTATTGTGATAATTAAACAATTGAAATTGTGTACAAGAATCTGAATAAAAATAATTAAGATGTTACAACAATTTCATATTTCATTAGAAATGTATTAAATTCATGTGTTTTTTTTTTTTTTTTACGTAACAATAGATCAGTGGTATGAAAGTAAATTGTTATTACTCGTAGATTGAAAGAATCAAAGATTGGATTACATTTCTTGTCCTGTGTTTAAAAAAAAACTAAGGGAGTATGTTTATTCCAAGTCACTGGTATAACAGCCAATGATGGGGGAAAACAACATAGCTTACAAAACATTAAATATTTTTTCATAAATTAGGATGAATTGGATTTCTAAGTTACTGTCATTTAAACTATTGCTGTAGTATTAATGTCTCTGATGGTCTCCCATGAAAATAAAAGTAAGGTTTACTGAAAATCCACATTGTCATTTTTAAGATATTCACTTACGGAAAAGTTATGTTTCCCTGATAATCACTCCTGAATTAAATACCAAACAAATACCAATTCTGTTCATGAATTTGGAAAACTTTACATGTAGATACATAGCGAATGTCTTATTAGTGGCTTGGACGAATAGATAAAAATTACTACCAACGTTTCATAAATTTGATACTTAGAGTCATGAATTTGAAATTGTATTGATTCTATAGATGTCAGTTTTTAAATAAGGTTTTTGTTATAAGCAAACACTCTTTCATTTATGTGACGAGAATGAAACTTGTGATAATTGAACTGGAGGCACCAAACAAATATAAAAAATGAACAGAAGTTTTATCCATCTGGGTACCAAAGTTTCATTATTATACCATCCAGCAACAAAGTTCAAAGTTGATGTCCATCTGTTTCAGGCAGTATCTTCTGATCTTCTTTACAGATTGGATTATACTATAAATGTAGCTTGATTATTACACATGACATAAGCATGTGTCGAAACCATCACTCAAGGTAGTGACCTCAAGGTCAAGAGGATATAACTTTAAAAAATAGTCCATCGCCTATACATATGTCCTGGGTTATATCTTCTGAATTTCCTTATGGATTAATTATTTAAAAATATTTTGCATGACTGTCAAACATCACAAATTTCAAGGTCATATCTGTATTTTCTTAACTTTAATATGGATTTTTGTAATACTTCACTTGAATGTTACATAACATTTGGGGTGTCTTGGCAATCATTCAAGGTTATGATCTCAAGGTCAATGTCCTATATCGTAGTTAGCATATAATAGCTGTCATCCATTCCAATCTGTTCGGCATGATATAAGGGTGTGTCATGGACCTCATTGAAGTTGTGACCCCAAGGTCAAGGTCATACATCACAAATGTATTTATTTCTCTTTGGGCTATCTTCTCGTGTATTTTAATAACACTTTGCCATTCTTACAAATGACATGAGGATTTGTCATGCCCATCACTTAAACCATGAAGGAAGGTCAGGGACATACATCTAAAACTAGTTTGCCAGTCCATATCTGTTCTATGGTATATCTTTTTACCATCTTAGCTGGGTTTTTCTTGCAAACCTTTCGATTGTTGTGTTGACTCAGTAAGGAGTGCCAAGGGAGGGACAGAGTTATGTCCCCATTCTGGTAGTGGCAAATGTTTATCATCAACAATATAGCCAATTGTGGTTGTTGGCTTACTGCAAGTAATTCTCCTGCCATTCTTTGTGTGTGTCACGGACTGTCTGTTGACTTGATCTGTCCTATTATGTTTCAGCGTATATCTGTTTCTACTG
>JAQQZZ010013512.1:0-11451 GCA_030265115.1 Mopalia vespertina | reverse complement strand
CAACACGCAATGTTAAAGTATAGGCAGACTGCCCTACACTGCCATAAAGTGGCAACGTCATTTCAAAAAGGGACGTCACCCTGTTGTCATGACGTCATAACTGGAAATCCCCGTATTGCTGGGGTGGTTTTTACAAGCGTCATAAGGCAAGGAACAGTATTAACAGTGTGAAGTGGACAATCCGTCATCATATAAGTGAAATACCCTTGAGTACAATGTTAAATAACAATTGAACAAACAAGCCTAAAATGTATAATGGTCATCTTTTATTATAAACAGATCTCACCTAATGGTATCAGTATTGAAGAAAATGATGACCGATATTATGCCGTTGAGTCCAACCATCCAACACGAGCAGGCTATTCCAGCAAACACACTGCCCAGTGCAGCTGTAGGCAAGTGTTTACAGCAGGTGTTTGCCCAGGGATGGCTGGATATCTCATCTTTACACAGCCTGGAGCAAATATTAAACCTTTGTGGATCGGATTGGTTCTGTGAACAAACTGTTTTGGTGAGATTAATGTTCAACTATTATGCTGTTTTGTGAACTGGAGGGAGCTTCCTAGTTCCCTGGTGCTCTCAGAGCTAAGGGGCAGCGCATAACTGGTCTGTTTGTTTTGTATGTGTCTTGTGATCGCCTGTCTTGTCTTTGTTTGTGCCAGGGGTTTCATCACCAATTGGGCTAACACGCTGTTATATGAGTTTAATAACCTGAGG
Source organism: Mopalia vespertina (assembly GCA_030265115.1). Lineage (NCBI taxonomy): Eukaryota > Metazoa > Mollusca > Polyplacophora > Chitonida > Mopaliidae > Mopalia > Mopalia vespertina. The sequence goes on along the minus strand of JAQQZZ010013512.1, from coordinate 10,734 downwards.
CCCAGATACATGTATAGATTAGGGTTGGCTGGGGTGCCCAGACAGCAAAAGGATAACATGAAGCCAATCTGTTTGTGATGTCTTTGCATTACGTCGGTTGATTGCCCTATATTTGACCTGTCTTGTTTTTGTTTGTTGCCAAGGGTGTCGAGGGTGGTTTCCTTCATCCATTGGGCTGGCATGCCATCCTATGAGTGAAATAACCTTAAGTACATTATGAAACGCTTCACATCTTGGGTGTGTTAGTGTGAATGTTGGAATACACTACCGTCATATATGAGAAATGCCCTTAAGCAGGGCGTAAAACTCCAATCAACCAATCTTCAAGGAGAATTATTTCCGCTAAAAACTTTCAATTAAACAAATAATTATGACTACTTTTCAAAGCATATTTGAAGGAAGCTGTTTGTCAATGAGGGTTATACTAGAATTGGAGAAAATCCAGCCAACCAGTTGGAAGGACTGTGTTGCCCTGATTGTCCTATATAATATGACAACTTAACGTCTGACTTTCGATACATTTTCAGTGTATGTTGGAGAGTAATCGTCCACAGGTGCTGACACGAGCACTCAGTATGGCCTACTGTGCCTTTCATATTGACCTTGAACCTATGACATTGAGTCTCCTCCTTCACACATTACCCACAATCCTACAGGCTTCCAACCGAGTCCATCTCCTGATCAACCCCAGAGGATACACCCTAGCTAAATTATGTGTGATGTGCATAAGTGCTGCTTATACTGCCAAAACTGCTCTCAAAGGTAAATAACAGTTCAGTCCCTTTCTTTAAATGCTACACCAGTTATGCCAATCAGTCCTTTTCAAGCCTCTGTTGTCCAAAATAAAAATTTCTAAAATGGTTGACCAAGGTTTAGTGGTTAGCGTATCGGCCTACTAATCTTATATCTTCTTTGATGTACCACACACCGGTTCGAGTCAATCTGTCGACCTCAGGTAATTGAGTCACATGATGTGGGTCTGACCAATGCATGGGCTGGTTTAACAAGGTTTCTACTCGGTTCCAATGTGTTTAAGCAAGGAACAGTGTGAAATGGACAATTTATTGTCATAAAGTGAAATACCCTTGAGTTCTCCAATAAACTCTTATCAAACAAACAAGCAATATCTAAAACTATTACCAGTCAAAATCTCCAAATTCCCTATCCCCTTGATTTTGATTTTGTAAAATTTTGCCTGTCCAAAATCAAAACAGCATCAAAAAAAGACTGGTGGACTGTTGTCTTATAAATTTGATGCAAATATATTCAAGTGAAATTTAATAAAAGAATGTTATAAGTATATTACTGATGATTTCAACATTTGCCTTTAGATACTCCAGCTTTTACAATAAGAGGACGGAAAAGATCCAGAAAGGACATTGATTTGGAGGTAAGCCTCTAAACACTAAAACAATTGTCAGCGCTCTGGCTATAAAGGGACAGTTTGTTTGAAGTATATTCATGTTATCAGCCTTGAGGGACAATTAATTTTCGAACAGAGTTTTTATACATGTGTCTAAGGCTGTGTCTTGGAAGTACACCATTATCTTTTCACAGTATAAATAAACTGGAGTACCACGCTAAACACCAAACAAACGTGTCCATTGTGAAGTTCCTTGTCAGTATACACTGAGGGCTAGTGGACACTCTGTAATGTCAGTCTCATAAATTTTGGGGCAGTACTTAGTTTGTTCTCTTTCATTGTAATTACTACTTTGCCTCCATATTTTGCCTCCTGTACTTGTTTTTAGCTTGTGGTGTCAATGAAAGAGTCCTTCACTCATATGGCTGAAACAAACTTAAGTGAGACAAAACAATTTATATGTTATGTTGACAAGTACTGATGAATTCTGTTTTAATTCCGTTTTGATATAAATGATGCCGTACGGAAGAATCTCATTTGCTAACAAGTGGTTCATTGTTTCGGGAACACCAAGACTTGAGATTTTACCTCTTGGTGTCCTTTAAATCTTCTCCAATAACAAATAGAAGGTTTATTGTCAAAATTGCGGATTTAGATGTGAGTTACTTTAATTTGTGCCTTGTGGTAGTTAGGTTCGCATTGCTTGTTATCAGTGAAGTGTAGGGTATCATAAATTCCCCTCACATATTATAAATGAAATAATTTTTGTGTCTCTCAGAAAATGACTACAGGTATTAACAGTCTTTTGGTTATTTTTGGAAAACATATTCTTAGTTTGAGCATATTGTACATGTAGTTCATATAAAATAGGCTGAGAGCCATTTGATAAATGTGTTGTTTATTTGAAGGAGATGGAGGAGGGTGATGTCAGACCAAACAAACTAAGACGGATTCAAGACTCACAAGAAATTACATTCCATTTAGATGGTTATAATCTAGGTAAGATCAGCAGAACAGCGGCCGAGAGGCATCAGCAAGCTGAATCTTGTTCAATTTACTGGTGTTCGCGGCCGTGGCTTAGTGGTTAGCGAGTGCGCTTTCTGAGCCTACTTCAATGTACCGTTCACAGGATCGAGTCGTCTGTCGACCCTCAGGTATATGAATGAGTCACAAGATGTGGCTCTGGCAATCGCCAGGTGGTTTTTATGAGGTTTCCTCTCGGTTTTCCACCGTAATATGACAAGGACCAGTGTGAAGTGGACAATCCATCGTCATATAAGTGAAAATACCCTTTAGTATGACGTTGAACCCCAATCAAACAAACAAACAAATCAATTTACTGGCTGAGAGTTCATTACATTAAGTCAGCTTATCAGCCCTGGGTATATAAAGCAAATGTACAGGAGATAATTTAGGCCATATGTAACTTTTTCTGCTCCTTTTTTTACCACACACTGTCAGTGCAGTCTTTAAATATGTGAGCAGCATGATTCATATTACTACCATTCGAAATGTTCGAAATGACTCTGCAAACGTTTTGTTCATTTGAAGATATTGCCAAAGAATTGTGACAAAATAACAAACTTGCATTTGGTTCTTCATATGCCTTTCTGGATGATAAGGAAAATGGTCTCCGATATTCTTGTATTTGTCCGATGGCAAAAAAAAATTCTTTTCAATCCTAACAAATATATTTCTGAAAAAAGAAATCACACTACTCATCAAAAGAAACATAGATAGATATGAATCCATTGCTTTGTATAATTGTCCTGTTAATATTTTCAGATCTGATTACTCCAGCAGATGAAGGTGAGATGTCACCTACTTATGACACGAGAGACCCTCTGAACAAAGCTCTAGGTACTTACCTTTATAATTAGTAACACCTACTGTGTATTGATTGATAGTTCCTAACTGTGACTTTGTAGTGCTTCAATCAGCTCTGTCCACGCTCCGGTATATGAGTGAGTCACACTATGTGGCTCCGGCAATCGCAAGGGTGATTTTTACGACGTTTCCTCTCGGTTTTCCACCGTAATTAGGGAAGGAACTGTGTTAAGTGGACAAACCGTCATATAAAATGAAATACCCTTGAATAGGATTTAAACCCTAATCAAACAAACAAACAAAGAAATCAATCAGCTTGGGGCTTGTCTCTGGGTTCATCCCACATCTCCTCCCACATAATACTGATGACCTTTAACTGATATTTAGACATCTTTAGCCTACATGGTAGCGGGCAATTGGATTGAGTTTTCCTGCTACCCTGCGGATGGTTGGAGGGAGTTTCATGTTGCCCTGGTGCTCTCAGAGCTAAAGAGGAACAGGAAGCCGATCTGTTTGTGGTGTCTGTATTGCGTACTGTTTTTGTCCCGTATTTCAATTTTGTCCCGTCTTGTCTTAGTTTGTTGCCAGTGGTGTCGAAGGTGGTTTCCTTCACCCATTGAGCTGGCACATCGTCATATAAGTGAAATGCCCTTGAGTACGACGTTAAACGTCAATCAAACAAACAAACAAACCAAGATCACCTATTAGATTCTATATTTTGTTTTCTAACAGGTTCGTAAGCTCATCCACGCCGTCTGCTCTCTTAATGGCATTGCTCTTTGTTGTTCCCGCAAAATCCCCTAAAGAACTTTTTTGGAGTAAGAAAAGTAGTGAAAAAGGTATATTTGTTTTTTATATTGATATATTTTTAAAATTAGTGTAAGTCAAAGTTGTAACAGCGAAAACTTTGTAAACTGACAACCCTTCTATGATAAGATTTCTAGACGCAATTTCTGTTAATGGTTGGTGTATCTGCGGCATTCTTAACAAAATTATATTGTTTTAAATTGACGTTTTACGTCGTGTTCATGGGATTCCCGGAGCCACATCAAGATATATTTGTAATATTCAACATTCGCACTACCAGTTGCCCGTTATTATTTGGTACTTTTCCCTAGCTGTATTGTTTACATGCATTAAGGTTTCCTGGCAGCAAGCAAAAGAGAAAACTCAAATTCACATACTGTACCTCCAGTTGTTCCATTCAGCGGCTATACGAAGACCCGATGCTGGTATTGGCTTGTCAATATGACCAAAATATCGCATTGCCTAATAGAAAGAACGCTTTTCACATTGAGTAAATATATGGAACAATCCACAAACATCTGCTTGATTTTGGAGACGATGGCTCTTATCAATACGCGATAGGCGTCTAAGTTCTAGCTATGTAGGACTCCATGTTGATTGATCAATAGAAATAATATTTTTTAAATATTTATTTCAAACATGATTAAAATATTGCATTGCCTGATAGAGTGTCTTAAGTATTAGCTTTGTAAGATTGGAGTTTTTGTATATTACAAAGCAGACAAATTTAGCAAAGTGACAGTTTGTTAAACTTATGTCCCTATATGTTAGTCCTCAATAAATGAGAAGAAATATGAAAAAAGTTGGTCATATAGTACTGTACGAAGCGTAAAGTGTAATACCAATTGTCCGCAGGTAAACATTTCAGATAGTTAGAATCATTGCCAACAAAGTGTGTATAAGTCGGTCTTTAAATTTAATATTTGAATAGGGTTAGTGATTAAAGTAAGTTTGTTAAATGACAACGTATTTGCCATTTCTCCCTCCGTCCCAGATAAATACGGTGGAAACCGTGAGGAAAGTTGGAAAAACAAACCCCGGGATTGCCGGAGCTGTACTAAATAGGTCTAGTATTTACAATTGTGTTTGTGTGGGAAATGGTTTTTGTAAGCTTGTTATATTTCCTCCTCAATGTAGATTCAATATCATCAAGATTTTCGCCGTTAATCACATGGGCGGATGTAGAAAAGACTCTGCCTTGGGGCATATTGTTGCTGGTAGGAGCAGCCTTCGCCCTTGTTGAGGCATCAAAAGTTAGTGGTCTTTTTGCATATATATATAAAGTACATATTTATTACATACTTTCTATTGCATGTACACGGTTATTAACTTTTCCAGAGGTGTCTGTAAGTTACACCTAGCAACTCGATATTACGATCTATTCAGAAATTTGTCTCTGAAAGTTTATCTAGGACATGGCAGGATTCATTATTATTTAATAATCGACATCCCTGTGCCAATGTGACTACTTTTTAGAAATATATATAACAGAACAATTAGCCTTCTTGCTTAGAAGTTGAATATATCGATGCTCCTCGAACGACCAACGAGAATGCTCCTGGAGACATTCGAAAGCAGTTTTAATCATTATCACTGTAAATCATCTTAGAGTATTTCATGGAGACCATATAACAGACATCCTATAGTTAGCTTTTCGCCTCCCTTGATATACATTTTTGGATGATTTATACATCAATTTACACCTGATGACGATACAGGCATATGTATCAAAACGTTGTGTTCTATCACAAAACCAGAAGTGGTTATCCAGAAATTGTATAATTATCCCAATACTAGGTAAACATGCTTACAAAGTGGCAGTTTCAGAACCTTTTACTAAAATTTCAAGTCTAACTTCAGGGTGAAAGAGAGAAAATGGTGGGTTAGCAACAGATACTTTAACCCTATTTCCGTATTTTTAACAAGGCTAATGCGCCATTTCAAGTCTTGTCGTTTCACTTTGGCATATAATATGTGTTGTTTAAGTATGTTAAATCAGGCCTTATTTTTTCAAAATTTTGCGTAACCGATCTACCGTTCGCGTGAATTTAGACCCACGTAACCGAGGGTCTAAATTCAGTATATCAAATATAATTGGGCATTGTTAATTGAACCCTTTATAGTCGCTTAGTGAAAAAATTTAAAATTACAGTTCTGTGCATTCTAACTCTTTACCTCTTATTAGTAGTCTATCACGCAATGTACATGTTGCCTTAATAGGGATTCAGAACTCAGCATCTACTTTATGGTACAGTACCGGTAGCTAGTTGTATATCACCTCAAACGGACTCGAATAGCGGATTATACAGACGTATCCACAATGGAAGAAAGTTATTGGTGCTGAATGAACTACTTTGTCCATAAAACTTATGTTGTTTGGATGTTTCAGTTCGAAAATATTTGATGCAAAATGGTCTCACATGTAATACTGATAAATTCTCATACAGACCTTTCAAAATACTGTTGAACTTGGGTATTGTTTGTTGTTTTTTTTTACTTATGATACAACAGTTGTCTATGTGTTTGGCTTTAAATGGATCCGGAGTATAAAATCAAGAATATTATTATTTGAAAACCTAAACAGCTGTTTACATGTGAATTAATGTAGGTACATGTAGGCGTAAAATTTACAATAACCAGAAATCTCTTTTCACCATGAACTGTTCAACAAATGTAAAACCAAATGGAATTCCTATCAGTACCAGGGTATAAACTGAAAATTGTTTATCGTCTCGAGGAGATGAAATCTCAATTAGATTAGACTAAAACATCTTGATCAATCATCCCACTTAATGACTGATCACAAATTGATTTTCGGAGTCAAACACTTACCAAAGATTTGGGTACATTTCCTCTCGTTAACACGTTTTTACTGTGCTTGTCATTCGCAATCCGCATTCTTTGTTTGCTAGGCATGTTTGGGTATGTTGAAATGGTTTCTTTCCAACAAAATATAAAGGATTCTAGGGAACCTGTTGTCGACGTCCTTTTTATATGCGATATCGACAGAAAAGGATGTGGTGACGTTGAAGAGTTTAAACTTTATACGCGTAAGAAAATAGTTCTCTATAAATCTGATGTATACAGGCGAAAATCGCTGTAAATTGCTTCTCATGTCATACAAATGGTCTGCATCAATGAAAATAAATTGACAGTTTATTATGAAACATGGTCAATTTTCGAACATTATTTATTGCGTATGTTTTTTTCAACTGTCTAAAGGTAGTGCGTCGGTTAAAATTCACAGTCCCCATTTGACGTGTCAATTGAACGAGAAATTGCGAGAGTGTCATTCGCAAGATGGCGGCCCCCACGGTGCCACGATTAGCGCGTGAGTGCTCACAAAAAAAATATGTAAAAGAAGTGTCAAACTGAATCAATCTACAACCATTGATTGCAACTCTCTATCGTGATGTGTTATTTACATGTGATTTCCCCAAAAAAGTCAAGTCGCATCTTGTCAGTCACCTTTTGTGATTTTTGTTTTTAATCGAAAGTGAAAATTACTGATGTCCGATAACCAGGACGAGGTTCTGTACGTATATCGTTGGTGATACTTGTTGCCGTATAAGTCTGACATCAACAGCTTTGTCGCGGAAACGTGTGTTTCACTGGGAAAATATACTAGTTAAATTACTCCACAGTTTGCTACACTTCGGGCTATATGGTAGTAATCTCCGAGCACATGCCTTTATACTTTGTAGCACTGTAGGAACATTAATTTTCCATCAGTGTTTACAAACAGTTCTCATTTTATGGCTGTATTAGTGTGGTTGTTTACTGTTGGATTAATCAGCCATCTGCTAATATCAATGAAATCCCTGGAGCCCAAAGTAATGCTAATACCCTGCGCCAAAAGTTGTGCATTTTTACACTCACTACAGACAATCATCTAATTATAAATCTATGTCACATGGCCTATCCAAATTACATGTAACATTAGGAGATACCTACATAAAACTCTTTTAGAAAATTTGAACTTTAGAGCGAGGTTACTCATAAAGATTTTGTAGAAATTCATTCACCCTTTAGTATATGGTAAGAAAAAAACCTGTTTAATTTCTCCAAAGAAAAAAGCATTTATATATATTTATAAGCCAGTCTATATATACCAAAGTGGCTGTGTTATACCACAGTTTGAATTATGAATGGTTGTGACTGATATCATATATAGCTTGATAAAAGGCAATACAAAGTAATGGATGCATGGATCCATTATTTATATTAAACAAAGGAAAGGTAAACATGTTAACTAGTTTATGCCTGAATATAACAAATTATGAAATTCACAATTCACACATGTATGGCTATAAATAAACTTGATAGAAATACGCCTTGAAGATTTTTCTTTGTTATTATTTGAGGCTACATGCAGTTATCTACAGGTTTATTTTTCAAATGTGTTGGTTTGAATCGAGTCAAGTTGTGAAATGAACAGGAGTAGTGTGGATTTGGAAGCTTTTCAGCAGTCCCTGGTATAACCTCTTGGGTTTAGCAAACGTGTTGACACCTGTTACATCTGTAATTACTGTTAATACCAGCTCTCACCAGTATGATAGACACACTCTGTTCAAGTTATTAAAGCCTGAATAGAAACTTTTGACTTTCATAAAAACTCATGGTCTTATGGAAAAAACGTACTGTCAAGGCATTGTGTGAACAGGATCTGGGATTAACTTCAAAGTCTGACACCTGTGTCCAAAACCTTTTTAATTATCTTGTGGCAGGATATTTTACCCCCTGGAGTCCTTGTAAAAACCACCTTTACAATGACCCCCCGGTGTTAGTTTCTGGGCCTTTAAACTAATATTTAACTGTTGGGGACAACTTACATGCTGAGATGCAGGTTCAACGCATCCTGACAACCAATAAAAACAATTGCAAAATAAGTCACAAAATGATTGTGTTAATAACATATTAAAGAGGGCTCTATATTAACATACATACCCTCTGTGACTAAGGTAATAATTAGCATGGCAAAAAAAATTAAAGCAAACATTCAGTGGATTTCCACAATACAACATCAACTATAGTTTCTTCTTTCCTGTGTTACAGATTTACCAATAGATGTTTAATTCCCCCTCGCTGTATATTAAAAATGTATATTGCATTGACTATAACACATGCGGTTTGCCATGCCCTCTTATTTTTTTATCCTGACTATGTGCTGTTCTACCAGAGAAGGCTATAATTTCAGTTCTTGGACCTCTATTTGTCTGTCAAGCCAGGCAGGTTTTTTTAACACTTAACATAGCATCTATTTATACTGAAGGTTTGCTTGCATCTTTAATTCTTATACACACTTTTGAGACCAATTTTAGATTAACATTCTTTCAGCTTTTAGTCAAGTGAAACTGATTTTGACATTCTTAACATTTTCATTTCGTTTGATCAAACTTAAATTATAAAGCTTTTATTTAACTTCAAATTACTAATCGCATTGTTTTGATAAACAGATTTTGGAAGTTCTCTATTTATATATAAAAGGTTGAATCTGTGAAATTTCAATATAAAATCCATTGCTTTTATTTTGTCTCCTACACTTTTTATAGCCCATATAAAATTTCCTGAGGGTCTGACAGATTTCTAGAGGAGTTTTCAGATTTCACAATTTTTTTGGGTTCACATGGCATTGATACAGTTTTTTCCATTACCAAGTCCCACTCAGAGCTAGAGATACTGGTTACATGAATCTTTCTTGTTTCTTCATGTGAGCGGGTGGTTGGAGGGAGCTTCATGTTGCCCTGGTGCTCCCAGAGCTAAAGGGGAACAGGAAGTCGATCTGTTTGTGGTGTCTGTAATGCATCAATCAAACAAACAAACACACAAATAAACAAATCTGCATGTGAAGATTTGAACCTTTGTTAACAGTATATATTTCTGTTTCAGTGCGTGGATCACAGGGACTATGGGTAGCAAATGGATATAAAGATTTCAACGAAGTGTTGGAATTTCCAAGGTATTCAATTCAATAGTTTGCAATCAATTTGAATGTACATCTGACAGGGGCTTAGCCAGAAATCAAAAGTATGGTGTCCAAAATGGTCATTTTTCGTCACTTTTCAAATAACTGGGTGTCCAATTTTGACAGTTTTCCTATCTCCTGCATGTTAAATTTTTTTTTAAACAGGGTGTCCAAATGAGGCAATTGTTCACTTCAGGGTGTCCATTTGGACGGGTGTCTGCCTAAGCCCTTGAGCAACATGTTACATCTACATGACGCTTTTCTGTTTGTAATGCCCTTGTATTAACTACTGAGATTATCTTGTATTTGTCCTGTCTTGTCTTTTCTGTTTGTAATGCCCTTGTATTGACTACTGAGATTATCTTGTATTTGTCCTGTCTTGTCTTTTCTGTTTGTAATGCCCTTGTATTAACTACTGAGATTATCTTGTATTTGTCCTGTCTTGTCTTTGAGAGCATCTTGCCATTGGTGTCAATGGTGGTTTCCTTCACCCATTGGGCTGGCACGCCATCGTATGAGTGAAATAACCTTAAGTACAACCTTAAACCTCAATCAAACAAACAATGATATCAAATGTCACAAGAACAGTTAATAAATTAACCTACCATTTTACAAGATCTGTTTTCTTTCCTGTCTGTTTTGGTTTGCATTTTTCCCAATACCCTTCTTTATTCAACCAACTTCTAAAAGTCATTAGCCCGCGGCCGTGGCTTAGTGGTTAGCGAGTGCGCTTTCGGAGCCTACTTCGATGTACCGTTCACGGGATCGAGTC